>JACXGM010000310.1:0-73477 GCA_016801145.1 Umbra pygmaea
TCTGGTGGCCGGGGGGCTTGAGCGTGAGCGGCCTCTGGTGGCCGGGAGGCTTGAGCGTGAGCGGCCTCTGGTGGCCGGGAGGCTTGAGCGTGAGCGGCCTCTGGTGGCCGGGAGGCTTGAGCGTGAGCGGCCTCTGGTGGTCTGGGCGTGGTGGAGACCTCTGGTGGTCTGGGCGTGGTGGAGACCTCTGGTGGTCTGGGTGTGGTGGAGACCTCTGGTGGTCTGGGCGTGGTGGAGACCTCTGGTGGTCTGGGCGTGGTGGAGACCTCTGCTGGTCTGGGAACTTGAGCGACCTCTGCTGGTCTGGGAACTTGAGCGACCTCTGCTGGTCTGGGAACTTGAGCGACCTCTGCTGGTCTGGGAACTTGAGCGACCTCTGCTGGTCTGGGAACTTGAGCGACCTCTGCTGGTCTGGGAACTTGAGCGACCTCTGCTGGTCGTGGCAGGGAAAGACTGGAACCCACCTGACCAATAGGGGTCCTGACTTTAGTACTCAGGGTACGGACCGGAAATCGGTGGACCTCTGAGGGGCCACGGCAGCTTCCAGGTGGGACAGTAATTGAGGGGAATGAGCAAGCCTCCGTCTGATCAGGAACCGTGTAGCATCCTCATTGAGTAGCTCACCCCTGGTCCTCCAGGAACAAAACTGGCGAACCAGTTCTGGAAGTTCGGCAGTCGTTTTTCCACTTGTTCTCAACCACTCCCTGTAATCCCCTTCCACATCCGGGTCCGTCCGTAAGATGTTATTGAGGTCTTGGATGGCTGATGGGGGAACTTCTGCTTTTTTGTTTCGGCGGTCTTAGGAAGGGCAGCCATCTTGGGACTCCGGGCTGTGGCAGAAATCTTGTTGTCGGCCATCTTCACCGTATATGGGGCTGGAGTCTCAAATACTCTTGGGGGAAGTACATAGTCTCCGTCGACAGGCAGTTTCTTAGAGTAGGCCCCATATAGAGCCCACGTCCTTTCTCTGGTAACGCTGCTATAGGGCTCCATAATGGGGCTAAGGTAATAGGCTGGTCATTCTGTCATGATTCCAAAAAGGGCTCAAGCAGGCAACAGGAATTAACAAACGTAAATTTAAGTTTAATGAAACAAAACTATCCCTTAGGAGAATCATTGAATAACAAAGTAAACAATCCCATAGGAGACTAAAGAATACAATTGGGAAACCGCGTTCCAATATAAATGAATAAGGCACTAACAGCCATAAACTCTTCTAGAAACAAGTATAAAGTAAACAGAACATAAGTTGCTGTCAAGGAAAACAGAGGTACTCACAGAACCAGATAAATGAGGACTATGACTTGGAGAAACAAAACCCATGGCAGAAATCAATGACCGGCAATGTAACTCAGACTAGACTGACACTAAATAATGGGCTAATGACAAAGGGGAAACATCTGTGAAGGAAAACAACAAAGAGGATTAGATTACAAAACCATGTGACCAAATGAGCGGGAAAATAACTAAAGAGGGAGAGAATACATGAACGGTAGAACTAAAACCTGGAATGGACTAAACTAAATAATACCAAGGCAAAGGGTTTGTGACAGAGAAGGAAAACACAAATAGACTAAACAAGAAACCAAGAAGAACATGTACTAGAAAATCCGGAGCAGGAAGTCCGGAGCAGGAAGGGGAAATGGTACACCAGTAAAGCAGGCCATCACAAACAATTCTGAGTCAATCATAGACTGCCAATATGTGTCAAAATCAATTAAGAAGAAAGAATGCACTGTTGAGCTCAGCAATTTCAAATGGCCTGGTAGAGCACAGAAGACCACTGTAGTGGATTAATGAATCATTAGGATTTAACAGATCACAAACACTCTGCAGCATATAGACAAACATGTGCATTATACAAAAATTACAATAAAGAGTCAATTGTCCAACATAACCTCAGCAGGTTCATCACAAGACCTAAACCACTGGAAGCCTCAAAAAGAGAACAACCAGGTTTTGGAAAAAAATCTTACATAAAAGAAAGGGTACCAGAGAGATGGCAAGTGTAGAGATGGAAAGAAATTGCTCATGGAGATAGTGTTGTGTTTTGGGCATGTACAGTATGGCAGCCATTGGAACTGGCTCATTTGTCCTCATTGTGGATGTAACTGCTGACGACAGTAGCAGCTTGAACTCTAAAGTGTATAGAAAAATCGAATCTACTCAGATTCAAACAAATGCCTCAAACGATATTAGTTGACTACACTCCAGCAAGACCATGTCCGGGAAAAGTACTGCTACAGCAATCAAGGCATTTTAGGGCCAAAACGTGCAATGTTCTTGACTGTCCAAGTCAATTATCTGACCCCAATTCAATTGAGCTTGCGTCCAATTCTGCTTGCCTTCTGTTTGCCAAAGACAAGACAGGAAGCAAAACTGCCCCAAAACAACAGTACCTGAAGACGACTGCAGTACAGGCCTGGCAGAGCATCCCCAGGAAAGATACCCAGCATCAACCAAGTACTAAATATGACTTTATTTAAGATTATGTTAATGTGTCTAATTACTTTTGATCCTCCCTAATAGGAAGGGGAATATGTATAAAACAAACTGTAATTCCTACACAGTACATGCATGCAATACCCTCAATTTGAAGATGAATGTTTATACTTTTAAACATCTAAATCATTGTTTTATTTCTAATCCAATGAGCTGGAGCTAAACAACAAAAATATTGTCAAACTGCTTATGCATGTTAACCAGCATATACTGGTAATAGTAGTTAGCATTTAAGTAACCCACTGTTTAAACCTGTTTCATTGATATTAAATAGTATTCTGTTATAACAGGAAAATACGTCCACATTGTAAACACATTATAGTAATCACATATTTGTCATATTATGATGAGTTTGATGAATATACACTGTCAAATCATTCTGTTTGACTGTGCCTGGCAGCCCTCTTTCCCACATATATTGGAACTCATCATTGTTTCCCGGAATCTGCACAGCCTTTTATGTCAGTGGTATTAGACACAGTGGAAACTATTTGGCAAGAATTTGGGGAGTAGTCACTTCCAGGTCTCACTTTATAACTGTTTAGACTAGAGGCTGGTGACTGAATTACTCACTATTTGGCAGAGTCTGACAGCTGGTATTCCCTCTTCCGATAGTAGCATTCCTGGATCCCTGGGTCACTCCATAGACTCTTCATAGCGTCATGGTATGGTTTTGTGAACACTGTTACCTTCTCCACGTCCACGTCAATGACAATCTTTGCATTGCTCTGAAAGAGAAAAGAGAGAGAAAGAAAGAGTGGAGATAAGGTTGTTTTATGAGACCTTGAGATAAATGTATCTGAGTAAACCCATTGTTGTGAATGGCAGGTATTGCCTTGTTCTAGCTTGTCCTCAGATTTATCTGAAATTTAAATAGTGTTAGTGCATGGCAAGCAAATGATTGTGTGAGGTGGAAAATGTATAATTATATGGGCCCGGTTCCCCAAAACGTTCTTATCGCTAAGTAGTTCTTAACCTATTCCTTAACCTATAGTTCTTAACCTATTCCTTAACCTATAGGTTAAGAACTACTTAGCGATAAGAACGTTTTTGGGGAACCGGGCCCTGGTGGTTATGGGGGATGGAGATCTAAGAAAACTTATGTAAGGATTTGTCTTACTTTCTGTTGCCAGCAGTCAACTACATCTGTTGATTTTACAAGGGTTTGTCGATCTTCCTGCTTAGTAACTAGTGACATCACCAGATAGATAAAAAGTAAAAGTCGTAATGACATCACGCAACCCTCAATTACAAACTCAATGGAGGAAACTCTAGAGACTGTACTGTACTGTACTGTACTGTACTCCCCTCCGTGCAAGGCATCTACCATAAGCGATGCCTTAGGAAAACAAAGAACATCATCAAAGACCACAGCCACCCAGGCAGTGATCTTTTCTCACTACTGCCGTCTGGTAGACGTTACCGGAGCATCAAGGCACGGACCACCAGACTTAAAAACAGTTTCTTCCCACAGGCCATTCGGCTGCTCAACATAGAACATAGACACTGATCGCAAATCGTCTGTTGAGCACTAACACTCTCTGGTCACTCTATGCTCTCTACATCTGATGTAGCAGAATTCAAATACAGCTTAAAGCAATTTTCCATGCCAAATCTATAATATTTACTACTCCTACTTTTGTACATTTTCTAGACCGCTGCTCAGTACATAGTGTTTTATCATTATCATTATTATTACTATTGTCATTATTATTTTAAAATTCTTGATTGTTGTAAATTCTTGTTTATAAGCCCACTGCATAGAATCGCTGTGCCATGTCAAAAGAAATTTCTCTGCATAGGATGATGTATGTTATCCGATGCATATGATAAATAAACAACTTTGACTTTGAAATAAACAACTTTGACTTTGACAGTATATATAAATAAAAGGTCTGTGCAACCATAGGATTAGCCATTATAGCTAGGGTTGCAATTTATAATTTTCTTCTAACAACTGGGCCTATTAGATGCCTACTATTTCTGCACAGGCAAGCTGACATCCTGATACTCCAACCAGATGCGTAGGCATGGGTGGGCTTGGTTGTGCACCGTCCTACCCATTCAAGTGTCTGGCACACCCATTTAAGCAGCAGGTTGTCATACAGTATATAATTTCAGATATTGGTATAAAAAATTGGTTATTTAAGCTTACTGCCCAACTGATTTTTTTATGTGTGCTTCCAGAGTATTGCGCTTCCATAAACATTGAATTATAGGTTCTCTATTGCGCAGTCAAGTGTATCACTCCACCAGGTAGACAAGAGGAACATGTTTGCTGCAATATTTTAGGGAAAACCATCAACTTTTAAAAAAAGGGTACGAAAGAAATGTGATTTTACCATATGTGTTCTTAAATGGATTAAAACAAATACTGCCATTGTAATAAAGCTGATAGTACACAATGTAATTTCCTACTTAAAATTGTAAGTTTGTATTCTATGAAACATAAACAAATATGTATTCAGTGTGGCTCACCTGTTTTTAGTTTGGTTCCCCCTGCTTCTGTGCGAAACATGCAGGTTTGTATTTTCTTTCTTTTATACATAGAAACTGTTTAATAAAGTCCACTCTTGGGTTGTATGCCCTTAGTTGATGAGTTAATGTGGCTATGTATATATTTATCCAAAAGTGCACATACAGTAATAAAACATATTTCGGCATGATTGGTAGTTTAGCTAGCCTCGTTGGAGGGAGCAATCTAGCATCATCATTGACTTGCCTGGCTGAGGCATCAAAGACACACAAAAGTTATTCTATTTTGTTACATTTCAAGAATGTCTTTTATAATGGTTGTGCTTGTGCTTAATATTGTTGTCAAGTTGCATATATTCCCCCGAAGCTTAAATTTTTCTAAAATACACTAGCTACTGGTCAAACACCAATTTTTATATAAATTAACAAAAGTGGCATAAAATTAAATCGAAGACGTTACCAATGTTGCAAATGTCGATCACTGTTCTTATTATAAATTACTAATATATCAGTAACTAGTCACATAGAATGACAAATTTGTATTACTCATTACTTCAGTGTCCTAATAACACAGTTAGCTCCTCTATAATAATTAAAGTTTTGAATGATCAAAACACATGTAAATTCCTGGGTGGTGTTGTATGAAAATAGATTATTGTCTGATGGCCATGCTCTCATGCTGTTCATCCTGTTAGTCAAGTCAATCGTATTATGGGTGTCTGAATTTTATGCAGTGAGAAAGAGCCAGGTTGAACACCTGGAAAGTTGAGCAAAAACTGCTCTGAACGAGTGGATTTCTGACTGCTGAGCTCCACTCACATAATCTATATTAGAGTTACTCTATATAGAGTAACTTTGTGAAAAGTAACCACAGGGTAAAATGTAATGTACAATACTACTTCCGTAGTCATTATAGCTTTGGGTCCTTTCTAAAAATAGTTAGTATTTTATTATTTTTATTTATTTAACCTGGAAAACCACATTGAGACCAGTGTCTCATTTACAAGTGTGCCCTGGGAACACAACCATAGAAATGGCACAAATACAGTACGATATAAAATAAATATTTGAAGACATACATTCCAACAATCCAAGTTAATTAAAACATCACATTTTTCACTATAAATGTTTTTAACTAAAACAGTGAACTGTCTTAAAGAAACTTATGCATCCAGATGAAAAACTGCCTGAATGTCGTTCCACATATGAGGAGCTAGGCACTTAAATGCAGATCTGCCATATTTTGTCTTTACAAAGGGAGTCTCTAATGTCAACCAGTCCTGAGATCTTGTGTTTTAATTAGAGACTCTAAACTCCAAAAGAGAAGATAAATAGTTAGAGCCTCTGTAGAAGGGGTTTGTAAACAAACTGGGAGAGGTGCAATAATCTACGTGTTTTTAACGAAGTCCAGCCAAACTTTTGATAAAGCAAACAATGATGAGTGTTAAAACTATCTGAGGTGATAAAACGCAGAGCACTGTGGTAAAACTTGTCAAGAGATCTCAGGGTCACATCTGCAGCGCTGTTGTAAATAGTATCTCCATAGTCGAGGACAGGTAAAAATGCTGATAGAACAATATGCTTCCTGATGGCACGTGAGAAGCATGCGTTATTCTATTAATGAAGCCCAGTTTGCATTTAAGCTTCTTAACAAGCTCAAAAACATGTTTCTTAAATGATAGATCACTGTCTATCCATATACCTAGGTATTTGTAAGCAGGAACTAGTTCAAAAACAGAGCCATTCATGGAGTAAAGATCCAAAACAGAACAAGGTTTACGTGACTTTGTAAAAAGCATGTACTTTGTCTTCCCTGAATTTAAAACAAGTTTCAAGCTTGCTAGGACAACCTGAACAGCAAGAAAAGCAGACTGCAATCGTGATTATGCAACATCAGTGGATGGGGTTATAAATATAGAGTAGATGACTGTGTCGTCTGCATACAAGTGGAAGGCACAGTTTTTAATTGACAGACCAATATCATTAATATAAAGAGTAAAAAGAACAGGACCTAAGATGGAACCCTGCGGAACACCCTTGCGTACCTCAAGAAAATTAGACTTGGCTCCGTCAGAAACAATGGCCTGTGTTTGGTCATTAAGATAGTCACAAAACCAATCACAAGCATTGGAGTCAAGACCTATAGCAGACAATTTACCTAGCAATATGTCATGGTCTACAGTGTCAAAGGCCTTGGACAGGTCAATAAACATTGTAGCACAGCACATCCTAGCACCCAAAGCACTAAAAAGGAGGAGCTGAATCACAAACTGGAACAGGGCTACACAACTACTATAAAGTCTACATATGCAGGATACGTGGCATAGACATGATTGACAAATACAGTGTACGCCTGGCTCACTGTACCGACCCTATACTACGTACGACACAATAAGTGGTGAAGACACATTCAGTAATATAGAGAACATGAATTAACAGACCTCCTCCTTACACACTTGGTATAACCTCCGCACACGAATACAGGGTAACAATAACGCACAATACGAAACAAGCAGAGGGGTACATATATACAAACACTTAATTGGAACAGGGATCAGCTTGTGAAGTGCTAATGACTGAAACACAAGACAGGTGAATGAATACATGAAATGAATTAATAAAAACATGTCCAAGCCTGCCACAGGAGGGCAACAACCATGCCAGATTCATGTCATGACAGAATGGGCTCTAAATGGTCAGCCCCCACAGATGTCCCTGACTCCAGGGCAAGCAAGGCTTCGCAAACCTCCTCAACCGAAAGCTGCCTAAAAGACAGTAATATTTAGCGAATCAACTTCAAGATTCGCTATAGTAGGCCTTATAGCAAGCCTGTTTTAGCTGAGGGCGGACGGTATAGACCAATTATTGTAATATTGCAGTTTTTGCTAAAGTTAATACTTACAGCCAACAATTCAAATGATTTTTGGATGGAGACAGATTTGACCAAAGAGATAGAGAAGTGACTACGGGTAAAGATGGCAACACCGCCTCGATTCAGCCTATCTGCTCTGAACTCGTTGTACCCATCTGATGCAATGTCTGTGTCATTAATATTATTTGAAAGCCAAGTTTCTGTCAATACAAAGAAATCAGGGGTGAACTGAAACTTCAAGGACTTGATGAAGTTTAGATTTTAGATTGTAAGCTCCTTATATTTAAATGCAAAAACCTGAGCCCTCTGCGATTTTTAAAATGTAATGGGGTGTCACAACTTATACTGATATTAGTGGTAGGCCTATGCACCCTGCTATAACCTTCCAGATGGACCAATTGAATGGAAACAAGATTACTACTGGTTATACCTCAATGGTTCAACAAGTGTCTGGCAATACGAAACTCTAAAACTAATATTTCAATGGCATAGGAGGGGCACACAAACTTATCTGAGCTCACTGAGACACTTGACACGTCATACATATTGGACAGAAATGAAGCGCAAATTGTATTGGTAGCAGGGGGAACCATGGTCGAATGAGACAACGGTTCCACAGAAGGGGCATGTGATTACAGCAGTCAATCCTGAGGGAAGGACCGCACAACATATTGTAAGTTAGCGGCTAACATTTGGCTGCCCTGCACATTTGGGTGGATGCAATCAGCCTGAAACAGAGGGAAACGATTTCAAAACAAATTAAAATTATCAATAAAACCAATATTGTGGGCTTTGCAAGCTGTCAACAGACAGGTATGGAGACTTAGAAGCCTGCTGAAATGACCTACAACACTTGACAGAGTCGGTCTTTTCTGTCCAGAAAGACTTATTAACATTTCAAATGTATTCGATAAATTTTCTATATTTTCAAATCCCAACATTATACAGTCATATGCAAAAGTTTATATGCAATTTCCATGACTTTCATTTATAAATAATTGGGTGTTTGGATCAGCAATTTCATTTTGATCTATGAAATAACTGAAGGACAAAGTAATATTTTGGTAGTAAAATGAGGATTGGTTTAACAGAAAATGTGCATTATGCATCAAGACGAAATTAGATAGGTGCATAGATTTGGGCACCCCAAAACAAATATCATATTAATATTTAGTTGAGCCTCCTTTAGCAGAAAAACAGCCTCTAGACACTTCCTATAACCTGTAATGAGTGTCTGGATTCTTGATGAAGGTATTTTGGACAATTCCTCCTTGCAAAGCATCTCCAATTCAGTTAGGTTTGATGGTTGCTGAGCATGAACAGCCCGCTTCAAATCACCCCACAGATTTTCAATGATATTCAGGTCTGGGGACTGGGATGGCCATTTTAGAACATTGTACTTGTTCCTCTGCATAAATGCCAGAGTAAATTTTGAGCAGTGTTTTGGGTCCTTATCTTGTTGAAATATCCAGCCCTGGCATAGCTTCAACTTTGTGACTGATTCCTCTACATTATTCTCAGGTATCTGCTGATATTAAGTGAAATCCATGTGACCCTCAACTTTAACAAGATTCCCAGTAACAGCACTGGCCACACAGCCCCACAGCATGATGGAACCTCCACCAAATTTTACTGTGGGTAGCAAGTGTTGGTCTTGGAATGCTGTGCTCTTTTGCCGCCATGCATAACGCCCCTTGTTATGACCAAATAACTCTGAATATTTGTTTCATCAGTTCATAGCACCTTCTTCCAAAATGAAGCTGGCTTGTCCAACTGTGCATTTGCATACCTCAAGAAACTCTGTTTGTGGCATGTGTGCAGAAAATTCTTCTTCCGCATCACTCTCCCGTACAGCTTCTCCCTGTGCAAAGCTGTATATCTTTGGAGGTGGTCGTGAGTCTGGTCTCAAATAGAACAACTTGCAATAGGCCACCTTAAATACCTTTCCTCATGATTGGATGCACCTGTCTATGAAGTTCAAGGCTTAATGAGCTCACCAAACCAATTGTGTGTTCCAATTAATCAGTGCTAGGTAGATACAGATATTCAAATCAACAAAATGACAAGGGTGCCCAAATTTATGCACCTGTCTAATTTCGTTTTGATGAATATTATTATTTTCACTACTGAAATATTACTGTGTCCTTCAGTTATTTGATAGATCAAAATGAAATTGCTGATCAAAACAGCAATAATTTATAAATGAAAATCATGGAAATTGCCAGGGGTGCCTAAACCTTTGCATATGACTGTAATTGAAAAAGGTATGCGCATTCAAGGGCATAGGAGCGGGGTCGAAATGTCCCCCCCAATATTAGAAGCAGATAATGTCGTCTCCCCCATTAATAAGTATATTTAGATGAAAATATACTGTTCTCTCAAAGGTTTGCCTATTGAATTGGTAATAGATGCACCATTTTGAAAGAAAACATGAGTGAGCAGGCAAAACTATTTGTTTTTATTTCTCAGGGGCGTCATATTCAACTGAAGGTCAAATCAGAATGGCAAAATCATAAAACAAAAAATGAAATAATGAAATGTTTAAAAGTCTGCATACCCTCAGTTCTCAATATGGTGTATTGCTCCCTTTAGTATCAATGAAAGCGTGCAGTCATTTGTGATAGTTGTCTATGAGGCCCTGAATTATTGCAGGTGGTATAGTTGCCCATTCGTCTTCACAAAATGCCTCCAGGTCATGCAAAGTCTATGGACATCTTGCATGAACCGCACATTTGAGATCTCCCCAGAGTGGTCGATGATATTAAGATCAGGAGACTGTGATGGCCACTTCAGAAACTTCACCTTATTCTGCTGTAACCACTGGAGGGTCAAATTTAGCTTGAGCTTAGGGACATTGTCGTGCAGAAGAATGCAAATTGTCTGCCACTATTGTCAGATAACATGATGCATTCATCTTGCCATTAATTTTCACAATGTTCCCCATGCCTTAGATCTCACACACCCCCACAATATCAGTGAGCCACCAACATGCTTCACAGTGGGGATGGTATTCTTTTCACTATAGGTCTTGCTGATCCCTCTCAAAACATAGCACTTATGGTTGTGACCATAAAGCTCTACTTTTCTCTGGTCACTCCAAATTACAGTGTACCAGAAGCCTTGAGGCATGTCAACATGTTGTTGGGCATATTGTAACCAGGCTTTTTTGTGGCACTGGCACAGTAAAGTAGCCTGGGAGAACCGGGACAGACTTCTGGCAAATTTGAGATTTGCTCTGCAAGTCAGTCTGGCCAAGAGCCCATTCAAGCCCATTTCCAATTATTCCAAATAGAGGCACCAATCACAACCATTGAGGCGGGCTTTACACGATGACGATAGTGCAACTATATACTATTGTTCGATTCAGCTATCGCGTTTGTTTTAAAGGACAACTCCGGCACAAAATGAACCATGTGGTTAATAACACATTGTTACAGAGTCGACCTTTCTCGGGGATATGTTTTCATGCTAATTGAATGTGCCATGTTTTAGTGCAAACTGAGAATTACCTTATAATGCTAGTTGTGAGGGCATGGATGAAGTAAAAATAAATCGCTATTTTATACCACTAACAAGGCTCAAAATAGCACCACATTTCCATGGTAGCGTAATGATGGTCCCTACATTGAGAAATGTGTAAGTGTACAGACAGTTTATTAAAAATTTAGTTTAAAAGACAGTACCATTCGTGTATGCAGCCAAGCGCCATCTTTGGAAAACAGACTCGACCAGTCGAACCACAAACTCTGTGCTACGTGAGCTGAACTGTGAGCAAATTGTGTTTGATTTTAGTTTGCATATCCAGCTGTAAGTCTTGCTCATTGATTTGCATGAATTGCCGCAAAACCTCTTGCCATGGGAGAATCCAAGTCACATTTCAGCTCACGTAGCACGGCGTTCGTGGTTCGACTGGTCAAGTCTGTTTTCCGAAGATGGCGCCTGGCTGTATACACAAACGGAACTGTCTTTTAAATATATTTTTTCTTTTTAATAAACTGTCTGTACACTTACGAAGTTCTCAATGCTTCAGTTTGCATGTAGGGACCCTCATTATTCTACTGTGGTAGTGTGGTGCTTTTTTCAGCCTTGTTAGTGGTATAAAATAGTAATTTACTTTTACTTCATCCATGCCCACACAACTACCATTTTAAGGTAATTATCAGTTTGCACTAAAACTGAGCACATTCGATTAGCATGAAAACATATCCTAGAGAACAGTCGACTCAGTACCAATGTGTTATTAACCCTTAGGTTCATTTTGGGCCAGAGTTGAGCTTTAAGCGATTTGAACGTTTAATTTTTGTTAAAAACCGAGCAAAGAACAACACTCGATTCATATCTAAAAAAATGATGTTGTCACGGTCTTGCTGACTCGATTCGGCAAAAGTCTGACATATCCAATTGCGCCGAGAGGCATTAGAGCGGTGTCCGTTGGTGATATCCCTTTGGAAATGGGCTGTGGATTAAACTTGCCCAGACCCACTCTCAGTTACAACTGAGAAGGGTCTGGTGTCAACCAGGCTAGCAGTAAAGGCTTCTTTCTGGCACCTCGACCATGCAACTTATTTCTGTTCAAGTATTTTCGTATTGTGCTCCTTGTAACAACCACACTGTCTTTTACCACAGCAGCCTGTATGTCTCCCGAGGTTAACTGTGGGTTACTCTTAGCATCCCGAACAACTTTTATGGATGAAATCTTTCTTGGTCTACCTGACCTTGACTTGGTATCAAGAGACCTCAGAATTTTCCTCTTCTTAATAAATGATTGAACAGTTCCGACTAGCATTTGCAAGGCTTTCGATATCTATTTATATCCATTTCCAACATTATCCCGTTCCAGTACTTTATTCCGTAAGTGTTTTGACAGTTCTTTTCTGCTCCCCATGGCTCAGTATCTGACCTGCTCAGTGCATCCACGTGAAAGCTACCAAACTTATTGACTATTTCTACACAGACACAAATTGCTCTAGGTGTGGGAAATTAACCTAAAATTTCAATTTTCACCTGTGTGTCTGCTTATGTGTCTATAACAAGGCCAAACATTCAAGGGTATGTAAACTTTTCATCAGGGCTATTTGGGTGATTTCTATTATCAGTACGATTTACAAAGGTGCCAAACAACTATGTTATGATTAATGGTTTCATATCATCACTATCTTTACATAACAGTCAGATTTTTTGCATGAACAGTCATATTGTCAAAATCAAGGCTGAAATTTCACATTTTCTGGCAGGGTAAGCAAACTTATGAGCACAACTGTATGATGTGTCCCCCCAATATCAAACTCATTCCTACGCCCTTGTACACATGTACACTGTGTAAAGGTCACTCCAAACCTGTTTTTGATCAAATCAGCTAATTTAGTTGATTAAAAAAAAGTTAGCCTTGTGTTGGCAAAAAAATTACAAAAGCTAACCAGCAGTTAATACTTGTGTAAACTTTTTAATGACTATGTCTAATACACCCGTAAATGTGACTTGCTTACAAATATGAGTAATAACATAAAGTTGCTTGATAAGTTGCTTATTGATAAAACTAAAGTCCACTTTAAGGTGCTATTTATAGAGTTTGTATAGAATTTTGCAGAGTGAAAACAGAAAGATTTTGTATTTTCGTGATATTAAAAAAATGACTTTAGATTGCACAAAGATTTAATACACTATGCCATAAATATTTTGCAATTTGAACAGGGATTGCAATGGGATGGGACAAGTTGTGCTTCCACAGTTTTTGTCAATGTGCACGCACCGGTCTGTCTTTAAGAAAATGTGTTCATTTTAGACTGTGATTTAGCATGTAACAAAGCACTGCATAGGGTAGGAAAACATTTCCGTATATACATTCTATATTTTACAGCATTTGTAAAGTGTTCAATCGAAAGAGAAATTAGATCCATTGTTTACGGCTCGAATACTACAAACATCACCTTTAACAAATGATGGTAGAAAACAATTCCTCACTGACAATGTGTACCAACACAAAGTTGTAGGTGTATGAAACAACCAAAAGGTTACCTGGTTGTCTTCAATTTTGTATGGGATCTGTAGGGTCTGCATAGCATGAATCATGGTCTGCATGGCAGTAAAGATGTTCTGGTACACCAGCCTCGTGAAGCCTCGCTTGTCCTCCTCTGAGTATCCTGTGCCATGAATGATCCTCATCTGCTTGATAAATGTGCTCTTCCCACTCTCGCCCGTCCCTGACAAGAAAAGAGATTTACTCTGTTTCCTTTTAAACACATTTAATGTGTGCTGTCTCTCTTCCCACTTACTCAAACTGATGCCTGTGGCAGCCAATGGAAGTCAAGCTACATTTTAGACTTGTTAGTCAGTGTTATTGCGGCCAAGATGAGGAACATGTTAGATTAAACTAACCCACATATTTTGATTGAAATGCATTTTGTCAGTTGCTACAGAAGAGTAGAATTGAATTGGTAATGGAATGTTCTTAGTCAGGGTGGTGACTACTATGTGTAAATTGTCTGTCACTGCAATAGATTCCTGATCACCTAAAATGAATGGACACTGATCCATGGGCAAAGTAAATTATTTCTAATCAAATTAGTTGCTCTGCAATTAAATACAACCAAACCAAGCGTAGCAATGTTAACAATTCCTTAGCCATACAAGGACATACCTGCTGTCAACATTCTTTAAGCTATAACTTTTTTCTCTGTAGGATGACAGTGCGAGCTGAAATATATGATTTTGTATTGTATATTAAAGTTATGTTAATATCAATTTTATTATACAGATTTCTATACTGGAAATAAATGTAAAACAAAATGTTTTAGGTAATTATACAACGTCCTGTGATTCGACTGGGAATACGAGTTACAGTTAGTAATATTACCGAGAAGCAGCAGCTTAAACTCGCTGGATGAGTCCTTCTCGTCCCGGAGAAGCTGCCTTTCAATTTCATTGTTGATGCGCCGAGCCTCCTTTCCCTCTTCAGTGAGGCAACAAGCCCCAACGGAGCCCAAAGTCATGACTCCTGAAAACACTTTTGGGTCAAAAAGTCGGCGTATATTCCTAGTAAAAGCAAATTAAAACGATTGTAAGCTTGATGGGAAGGGATACTTTTATAGGGATTTAAAACACATGGAAGCTATATATATATTTTTTTTATTTTTTTTTTTATTTTTTTTTAAACATGTTTAATATACTCAAGGCTGAATTCTAATGATGACATGCAGACACTTGAGACTAGAAAAGCCAGCTCTAGCGGAGACTACACAGAAAGTAAACTGTATACTGTACAGTATACTGTACGTTCAATTCCAGGAGAGAACATTTGGCAGAAAAACAATACTTGTTTTCTTTTTATATATACCACGGAACTCTAAATAATTAATGTCTCAACCAAGTTTGGTCACAGCCAGTATGTGCGATAATGAAGAATTTAATCACATTTAAACAGTCAGGCACATCTTTACCTCCAGTAGTTGAACTGCGGGCGTGGTGGTGAATATGGCGGACTTTTACTCCATATCGCCGCTGATTTATAAAAAACTAAATTTCATTAGTCCACAGGAATAATGTAAAGGAATTCTTTGCAGCAATATGTTCCGGTTTAAATTGTGTTAATTAAATATACTTATTCCTTTATATTTGACTTTTTCCTATTTTCACCTCCGCTTGTCCCATCACTAATTTCATTACATACTACTGTCAACTCGGGTTGAAATCTGTTACACTAGCAGCACAAGGGAAAAAAGCTTTCAAATTAAGAGTTCGATGCAAAAAACATGAACAAAATAACATGGATTTTAATTTCTTTGTATTTAACTTAAATCAGTTTTCTTCCCTGTTCAACGTCATCACTCATATTTAACTTGTTCTCTTTGTCATAATTTTAGAAATTGCGGGTCCATAAACAGAGGTTTGGTCGGACATCTTCATATACCACTCTTATTTTGACACAATTCTACCCATTATTACTCCCTGCTGCTGCCGAGTTTTGCTTGTGTAACCCAACTACCATGTGACTTTAAGAGGCATGTTTAGATGGGAAAGGCTTGAGTGCACGTCACTAACATGTTACATTGTAACGAAACCAATTTATTTTGACAATTGAAAAAGACAGGGAATTTACAACCTAACCATATATTGAAGTATAACATACTGAACCTGATAATTTTACAAATCTTATTACATTATCAACTTTTGCATTTGTTGCACATTGCATCCTAGGCTTACTACTTAATTTGTAACTGATATCATTGAATTTCGGGGCTGCCTTAAAAACAGCCTTGAACTTATTTTTCTGAATGACAATGACAGATAATATCAAGCAGATCTTTAAATATACAAGTTATGTAAAACACATCTTCCACAAATGTTTAGTAAAAGGTGGCACAGACTTTATTACTCAAGACTTGAAGCAGATACTACATACACCATGGACAGGGTAGATATTAACAGAGGCAGGAATATGCCATGACAGAAAGGCCTCGTTCTCCTTCCATACTGGCGGCTGTCTTCCATGTTTCCACCTACAATGTTAAAAATGCTTACAAACATACTTAAAAATACAAGCTTCAGCCAGGTCTAAATAGAGCCATAAGTCAATGACTACATATGAATTAGTTACAGCATGTCTATCCCTCAAAGTGGCTTATCAAACAGATGAAATCAAGTAGAAAACAAAACCGACAGTACATTTCAATTAGGCCCTATCAGTCTACAAAGACATAAAAACCAAGCTTACACATCCAATGAATCCATTACTGTATATTTACATTTTTATACAGCCCTGTCCATCAGCAACAAAGAAATTAAGCAAAAACAATACTTTTTTTCTCCTTACAAAACCAAATTACATTCTGCATGCTGCACTGACGGGGGCAGCAGAGTGAAAACCCACACAGATGAGTTTACTCTAAGTTAAGAACAGTACAATATTCCAGAAAGAAAAAACAAGCAGGCCAATTAAAAACAGAAAACATTGGGAATCAACTCATTCGAAAACTTTGAGAATTTCCAAACTTCTTATTGAACTATGGTGTTGTGAGATGAGTAGGGGGAAGGGGCGCACATCTACCCAATGCAGAGGAATGTTGGCTCTGAATAGAAGGAGCGAATGAGCGAATGAGCATGGCAGTTTTTCTTCACTCATCTTCACTCTTTAGAAGAAGCGCCCGGAGAACTGCTTCACACTGAAACACAAACACAGTGGAAAAGTGAGTAGAGACCCCCAAGTTTCAGTTCCACAAATCATTTGTGAGATTATCATTTCAGCTAGTATTCTTTCCATGATTACCCCAAAACATTTACAGGGATGAACAGGTTTCCATGATACTGATTGTAGATGAGTAAATGGTTTTAGCACATGCCTGTTCTGCAGTAGATACTGGGCGTTCTGGATCTGGTCCTGTGTTCCAGTGATGGTGATGATGCGGTCCTCAGAGCCCTCTAGTGGCTCGTCTATTTTGATGGATGCTCCGGACTCGTGACGAATCTGTTTGATCCGCTGGCCGCCCTTCCCAATAATGGAGCCGGCCAGCTGCAACAAACAGAGCCAGGGTTACTTTTCCGAAAATGTGATCGTATGAACAGAGGTAGATGTTGCAACCTTCTGATCAAACTGAGGTCACCCTAGAATCGCTAACTTGCTTATTTAAGAGGTGTGTGATTAGGCCTGTACTAAGGGATCGTTCACTCACATCTTTTGGGATGGTAACTTGTGTCGTGATGACGGGACCGCCAATGTCACTGTATGACCCACGGCCACCTAAAGACGGAACAAGACATCAGTCAGGATTGAGCCTTAGTGGCGGGACCATAGAAATGGAATGATTAGAAATACTATTCCAATTCAAATCAATGTAGCAGAATGGTCAGAGTGGCAGTCATTTTGTTTTGTTCCATTCCAGTGCAAAGCTCTAATGGCCTACTTCCGCATTAAACTGATTTGCGGAAAGTTGTGGACTCACTAGTTAGTTTTGCAAAAGCAACAGAGTAGTCAGCTGCGTTAACATATCTCTGTGGCCTGACAGTAGGTAACGATGTATGCACCTTTCAGATGGTTGCGATCCGCCATTAAATCAAAGAAGATCACCACCATGTCCTGCCTTGTGTGGAAGAGGAATTGGAGAGTGCTGGATTTAATTGCGTTATAATTATATTGATAAATGATCAAAATATATTTAATATATGCTAATATTACAAACTACAGATGGATAAGATCTGTTTTGAGAGCTGGACCAGATCTATATAATCTCGCCTGATAGCTAAATATCACTTTGAGATAACTAACGGGAAAAATATTGAGTACAAGACACTTTACAGACCCACTGGCACGTGTTTTCACCGTGACCACTAACAATCACCATTTTATTGTTTACTAATCGAATGACCAAGCAAAACAGTTCAAAGAGGTTTCTATTCACTCCATTTCTATGGGCAGGACAGTCATCACATGACTAAATGAACACATACGGAAGCAACAAAATGACACATTGATACATGTCACCCGCATACACTCACCAGATGGAAAGGGCTCCCACGAGGAGTTGTTGTCTTTGGAAAAAAATGTGGGGGAGGAAAGGGAGGAAGAAAGGGGAGGAAGAAAGAATAACAACATCACATTGTGGTTGACAGACTACGGAGACTAACAGGGTGACAGAGGCAGGCAGGCAGGGGGAGCTGGTGGTGCTTACTAGACAGAAAGAACTACACCCAACCAAAGAAACATTTAAACACTGTAGAATGGACCAACATGACCTGGAGGAACTTTAGAAGAGAGGGAGACTCACCACTGTAGCCACCACTCTGTTCAGCAGCACATGGGTGTGGGGGGAACAAAAAAAGTGTTATGACCAGACTGAAAATAACATCAATTAAAATTATGCTTTACAATTCTCTGGTACTGAGCTCCAAAATGTTTTGCATATGGATCCTAGCAACCGTTTGTTTGACTATTTAGTCTGTACTAACGACCCACCCTGTCAGGGAATTACATTTCTTTCCCCTGAAGTTCATTTGGTGACCCCAGACTACGCATTTCAGCTGCTCCTTGGTAACCAAGGAAACTACTGTTGCCAGGCAACAGGAAGCCTAACCAGTGTGCTCGCTCAGTGCAAAGCACTGCCTCAATGTCCAAAACACTGGGCTTTCACTAGGCCAAAACAGTCTGAATCCAACAAACACACGACTACAACCATTACTATTGGAGAAAACTCACCATGCTTTCGTAGCGGTCGCCTGGTCTTCCTCTCCGGTCGCTGCTTAGATAAAAGGAGGGTGTTGGGGTTAACAGGGCATGAGGTAGACGGACTACAGCCTAACACAAAATGGGCTGACAAGTCCTTACAACACAGGTGTAAACCAGTCTTACTTCACTTGCTGTTTAGCCACCTACACAGAGCTGAACACCAAAGGGTTAAATCTAAATTAGTTTTGGTGAAGTGCACACTAGCTTGATGTTAAAAAATTGTTCATTAACTCCACAAGGTCCAACTGAATTTGTAACTGCCTTTAACCCAACCAAATTGGAGGTGAGGGGAGCTGTCACACTGAGCATTAGAGTTAACTGAAAGGTATATTTTTTTGTTTTCCTTCACCTTCTTGGTTCAGTAATTCGGTCTAGCAGTCTTTTGGTTCCTGCCCCAGTGCTTCTAACTGGTAGGCTACCTGTTGTCCTTTAGGAGAAGAGGTCATCTTTACAAAATACCTACTGTGCCATCACAGTAAACTGGTAATGAAAATGCTTACATCAACAAAAAACCCAACATTTGCACAGTACCTCCACACTTCAGGCATTCTCAAATGTATATGCTGGTTTGGAGCAGCTCCACTAACTATGCCTTAGATAATTGACTTACTTTGGTCTGTCATCCATGTTGCCATGATAGCTCTGGTGGGAGAAACGGTCACCTCTGCAAACAAACACAATTTGTCATATAGGTCTCACCCTAAGGATCAGTCTGAAAGTTTGACATGGGTCCATTATGTCAACATCTGAGAAAGCCCAGCAATGCATTAGAAAATGTCCATGAATGACTGTGCCAGAACATAGCCATGAACAAACAATTAAATGGACAAACCAAAGACTGAAATGCTCCTTACCCTCCTCTCGGAGGTGGAGGTGGAGGGAGGGGTAGGTTTCGAGCCCGGCTCCCTCCCCTCCCTCCTCTGCCTGTCGGGGGTGGAGGAGGTCCTCGCCTGGGGCTCATGTCATCGTAGTCCCGTCTGGAAGGGGGCATGGGTCGGCCTCCCCGACTAGGGGGCATGCGCTCAAAGCCCCCTCTGCCCCGCATAGGGAACCCGCCCATGGGCCTTCTGCCCCGCTCCTCGAACATCATGGTGAAACCACCGTAATCATACGTTTCATCATAGAAGTTTGGGTCATAGGGTTGGGCGCGCCCTTTGATAGGAGCCTGTATGAAAACAAGTAGTGCCATGAGACCATTGTAGACATTGTTGACCCGACAGATTCTCAGACCACGACTTTGACCGGGTCATTGTAGAACATTCATGTTCGTTCCTGAACCAGTTCAATCCAGTTCCATTGGCATTGTGCTTGGAATCACTGTCCTGCTCAACTAAATGTATTTGCTCCTCAACTTCAGCTTAGCAGATTGAACCAACTCTTTCCCCTAACATGCATCTGAAAAATATTTACAGCACTTCACATTTTCCACATTGTCACATTACATTCAATTAATTAATTCCCTCAATTCTACAAACAATATCACATAATGACAGTGAAATAAATCTTAGCAAATTAATAAATAAAAAAAAACTACATGTACATAAGTATTCACAGCCTTTCCTCGATACTTTGTTGAAGCACCTTTAGCAGCAATTACAGCCTCATGCCTTTCTGAGAATGATGCTACAAGCTTGGCGCACCTATTTTTGGTCAGTTTCTCCCGTTTATCTTTTCAGGACATCTCAAGCTCCATCAGGTTGGATGGGGAGCGTTGGTGCACAGCCATTTTTACATCTCTCCAGAGATGTTCAATCGGTTCAAGTGCGGGCTCTGGCTGGGCCACTCAAAAACATTCACAGAGTTGTCCTTTAGCCACTCATTTGTTATATTGGCTGTGTGCTTAGGGGGATCCTGTTGGAAGATGAACCTTCGCCCTAGTCGGAGGTCCAGAGCACTCTGGAGCAGGTTTTCAGCAAGGATGTTTCTGTACATTGCTACGTTCATCTTTCCCTCCATCCTGACTAGTTTCCCAGTTCCTGCTGCTGAAAAACATGCCCACAGCATGATGCTGCCACCGCCATGCTTTACTGTAGAGATGGTAATGGCCAGGTGATGAGCGGTGCCTGATTTCCTCCAGACATGACACTTGCCATTCAGGCCATCTAGTTCAACCTTTGTTAGCCTGGTTAACACCAGACCCTTCACAGTTCAGAGTGGGACTGGGCAAGGTTCATTCACAGCCCATTTCCAAAGGGGTGTCACCAACGGACGCCTCTCGGCGCAATTGGATATCAGACTTTTGCAGAGTAGAGTCGGCAAGACCGCAACAACATATTCTTTAGATAAAAAGCCTTCGAGTATTGTTCTTTGCTCAGTTAACAAAAATGAAACGTTCAAATTGCTTAAAACAGACGCGATAGCTGATTCGAACGAGTGATATTGCGGATGTTCCATTGCAGCAGTAATTGTTGTTATTGTCTGCTTCAACCAATGACAGTATAAAGCTGCACTATAGTCATCGTATAAAGCCCGCCTCAATGGTTGTGATTGGTGCCTCGATTTGGAAAAATTGGAAATGGGCTTGAAAGGGGTATTGGCCAGACTGACTTGCAGAGCAAATCTAAATTTGCCAGAAGTCCGTCTGGGTTCTCGTCAGACCAGAATATTGGAGTCCTTCAAGTGCTGCCTTTTGGCAAACTCTTGTGCCTTTCAATGAGGAGTGGCTTCCATCGGGCCACTCTACCATACAGGCCTGATTGGTGGAGTGCTGCTGCGATGGTTGTTCTTCACGAAGGTTCTCCTCTCTCCACAGAGAAACGCTGGAGCTCTGTCAGAGTGACCATTGGGGTTATTGGTTACCTCCCTGACTAAGGCCCTTCTCCACCGTTCGCTCAGTTTGGGCGATCACTCAATCATTTTACAGATGATTGAGGCCAATGTGCTCATTGGGATCTTCAATGCGGCAGAAATTTTTCTGTACCCTTCCCCAGATCGGTGCCTCGATACAATATTGTCTCTGAGGTCTACAGACAATTCCTTGGAGTTTATGGCTTGACATGCACTGTTAACTGTGGGACCTTATATAGACAGGTGTGCGTCTTTCCAAACCATGTCCAATCAACTGAATTTACCACAGGTGGACTCCAATCAGGTTGTGGAAACATCAACGATGATAAGTGGAAACAGGATACACCTGAGCTCTAATTTGAGTGTCATTAGTTGTTAATTTTTAATAAATTTACTAAGATTTCAAACACACTTGTTTCACATTATTAGGGTTGGGTACCGTTCGCATTTGAACCAATACCAGTACCAATTCCAATACCTTGAATTCGATACCGATACCGAACGGTAATTATTTAGGTACTTTATAGTATTTTATTTTCTAACTTATATTATTTTAATAAGACCATTTACATTTGCAATCTGGATTGTTTACATATATAATAAATACACAACATCCTGTGTAATGCTAGCTACATTAACGATTGAAATGGTTGATCGTTGGGCAGCATTCTGATTGGCTAATCATAAAGCAACGAGCTGACTGGATAGCGTTTGGCCCTGTATTGACACAAAATTTCGCAACTCGTAACTTGGGTTTTGTAACTCCAGGGTTGCACAAAACATTTGCAGACATTCACAAAATATTTCTACAGATGCAAAACTTTTTTTACACATGCAAACATCACTTCGCAACCTCAAAATATTATTGGCCCTTATTTGATCCCATACATAGGCTAGTTTGTAAAAACAGTGGTGCCATTTATTTTATTTAAGTAAAGTTTGGCGATATGATTCACTGGACTCTAATGTGTGTTCACTTCCCGCCCGCAACGAGTGTATCCACTCCCGCCCGGTCCCACAAACGTTCAGTCACAGCTTGTAGTGAAGAATTTACACAAATGTTAGGGCTATACGTTCAGAATACACTAAATAGCTATTCATTCCGCGTGGAAATTGATTAAGTTTTTCAGAAATGAAGCTATCCATCAACATGTAAACTTTAATTCTAGATGAAAAAAATAACTGTCGATATTCTGTAGATAGCCTAAGTTTAATAAAACGCTGTTAGAAAACAGTGCCCATCCAGACATCCCCCTGATTGGTTGTCTGTCAAAGTTGTCAGCTCTACAGGACTGAAACTTAATTGCCGGTAAAAAGTAATGAATACTGAATGAAAAGCCATAGCGAAATGGTTATGACAGAGTAGTCCGACCAACTTTTAGAATCAGGGACGTGTCCTGTGTTAGCAAACTGTAGTATACTAAGCAGATTGAGGAATGGAATCATACTGGACGAGGGTGTGTCGCTTTGTTTTTGTTGCAGCGAACAGCTGATCAACACACACAAATTTTAAGAAATCGTTATATTGGAATAATTTTGGAATACTTCTACCATTATATAATTCAAAATAAGACAAAGAGGAACTCTTGCAAGGAGTTTAAGTGTCCTATAACGCCTTCTTTCATAGAAACATAATACAGATAAGCTTAATTTTCTCGTAACATTGTTGTATTCATGTCGCTTATGGGGGCCGCGTGCACTTGTGATGAGTCTGGTGGGTCGCGAGTCCAAAAGGTTGAGATCCATTGATGTAAAGCACAACGCAACAAATAACTAGGGAATGGTATAGACGTCTTTATGGTAATCCTCAATCCATATATGCTATCTGCTGTGATGTAATCGAAGGCATATAGCCTATAGTCCAATTATGTTCATTTGACGACTCCATCCTTGTTGTTAGCTAGCTAAATATTGGGACCCGTGGTACATTTTTTGACCGCCCACTCCCGCCCGCAGCGAAGTTAAAAACGCTCGCTCCCACAAGATTTGTGTAGGGTCCCGTGGATCTCAATCCCAATGCAGTCCTCTACCTGCCTTTAACAATAAATCTTAAATCTACCGTTCTTGCTGTCTTTCTCTTTCGTCTCTCCCTGCCTCTCCTTGGATGTGTTTTGCCAGCGTTGATGTCACCAGGGCTCTGGTGTCGCTGAAAGATTTTCGCCGACGTCTTCACTACCGTTTCAAAATATGAGCAGAGTCGTGTAAAAGCAGCGGCGGCGATAATTTTTATGTACATAGCGGAAACATTGAGTACCCATCCCTACACATTATCATAATGGGGTATTTGCTTGTAGAACTTAAGGGAAATAGTGATTTTAATCAGTTTCAGAATAAGGGTGTAACATAACAAATGTGGAAAAAGTGAAGCGCTGTAAATACTTTCCGGATGCCCTGTATACCTAGTCGTTGCTGAAGCATACCTACAACATGAGGCATGGGCAGTGTTAGGTTTATGCCACACAATGTTTTCAGTTGTCTAAACGGTTGACCATGTCCTCATCTGACATTCATTAATGCACTCTGGTAAACTTCAGACATCCTTTTGTATGCTACTTCATACAGGCCAATGTTATGAAATACTGTTGATACAGTTGGTGAGTACTCCATTATTCCACTCCCAACTACCAAACTCAGTAGCACCTTCCTATCACATGTTAGCTTAACACCAAACTGACCAACATCTCTACTTATGGTACCCAATTATTTACCCACCTGAATCTACTTACCTACTGTATATACATACACATTGTCCAGTCCAAACAAAATGATTAATTTAGATTAGGGAAGCTAACGATTAATCGACGATCGATTGATTGATCGTTAAGAATTTACTCGATACAATCAAATCTGTAAACGAGCAACGGGTTGTTTCACATTATAGTCTAGCAATGAGTACATTTTTAATTAAGCGCCACCAGGGGGCGCAAATTCTGATTCTGCCGCGAGCAGCATCAGCATTGAGACTGCTGCTAGTGCTTCTGGCATTAACGTTACGAGTCAGAAGCTACATGTCCACGATCCATCCGCTTTGCAAAGTGATGAGACCCGGGAGCAATCTGTTGCAGCTACCCCAATCAGTGCCTGTTTTCCAAGCCCAAAACATGGATGTTTTGTCACAGCAATAAATATTCTTGGTATGTGTTACATCAGCCACTCAATATGACATTGGCAATGTTAAGACTGATGATCTCAAAAGTGCATCCGATTCTGTCAAACTAAAACCATTACAGTTTACATATGGTTTGGTCTTGCTGTTGCATAGTGTAGTTACTAGCTAGCTTATTATTCACATGATGAAAGATCAGCGTTTGCTTTTACTCTTAATGCCGACCTTTATTGCACTGTTTTCTGAGCTAGATAAAAAAACAACAATATGAATATTAACCAATCTCTCTTCCTCATGCACTCGCTCGTTGAGTAGACTGCATAATTATACATATTGTGCATGCGTTTCGGGGACTGTTCTTGTGTGTACTAGGAAATAGAATACTGCCGCTATCCCTGTTAATTCCACATGTCTACTCGAAAACTTCAAGGTTTCTGCCCTCTCATTTGCTACAGCTCCTCACGGGTTTCACAAAAGTATCAAACATGCCAGAAAAAAATAATCGGGGAGTCTGGGGCAACTCAAAGACTAGCAAAGATATGAACTGTTCATACTTTGGGGACGGGAGCTGTTATTTGGCGTGGGAGGTTCGTCGCTGACCATAAAAAATGTGTCTGGGACAGCAATGTCATCACTAAACTCAAATATTACATGGCTTAAATGTTAAATAGAGGAGCTGTTTTGTTAGCATAATCAGGAACCGCATTTTGCCTTGTAACGTTTTACTGCGGTTTCAGCTGTAATATCAGTCCTATTAGATGTCTATAGTTTGTTTTACGTTACATTTTAATAACTATTAATCGATGGTTGATCGTTAACGTTATCAATGGTCGATTAAGGGAAGTTCCTACAATTAGCAACCCTAATTTAGATACATATTCCGTCCTACGTTTAAACAGAAAAGGAATATGCCTTTCCTTGGACATAGGCTCTGTAAGTCTGAAATACAGAATATCAAAATATGCCATTTTGTTCCTTTGAAATGCATTTTTGTTGATCTATTGATGTGATCATTTGGAAAGGGGCAAATTGAGCACAGAAGACAAGATGTAAGACATCTAATTCTGAGTAACTTACACCTTTTGGCTAAATGCAGATTTGATAAAGTTTATGGGTGTTCATTGGAATTTTCCAAATGGATTAACAATTAATTCAACACTGCACAGTGATGCATTACATCTGCTGAGTAAGCATAGCTTTAATGATTCAGTGAAAGACTGATTTTGGAATTTATTGCATGTACAAAAATATTTAATACTAGCGATTTATTGATCGAGAGTTTCTTGTCCCATGCATGTGAAATGAGTGCAACCATTCTAGATTAATTTTGACCTCTATGTTAAGTGACTGAAAGGTGAATTTCCATGCTCAATACACTAGCGTTTGTTGTTGTGCTTTAGTCTCCTGCTCAGACTTGCTCTCACCCACCTCAGACACCAACTCCAGTATAACTTTGATGCATTCCACAACGCGGTCTGGCTTCCCACCAACCAAAACCACACGGTCGGTAGAGTGAGGACAGCACTCCTGGAACAACTTGATGGTGGTCTGGGTGTTCTGGTACACACAGAAAGCCCAGCATGAAATACACCCACAACAAAGGACCGCTCAGCACAATGTCATATGTTCACAATTTGTTCATCTTAAAATCACTGTCAATACACACCATAATCCTTTACAACCAACAAAGCAACAAAGAAAATTACTTTCCAAAAACATTAACTCTGCCATTTGTATTTAAGCTTTTCCTTCTGTACTTTGAGACCAGTAAACTTTACCTCTCTTAACTCTTTGATCTTGGCACCTTTCACACCAATGATTCCACCGGCCAAACTCTGGTGGATCAGCAGACGCAGCTCGCAATCAAAATCAATCCCATTATAATGCTGGTACTAGGAAAAAGCAGAGGTACAGATCAGTGAGATCAAAATATGGCCCATTCCCCCATCGTTGACAACTGGGGAAAAAGGAAAACAAATGTGTGACTATGGAGGCTGCAGCGCTCTCACCTCTTCTAGCGTTGGGATAATCTTCAGCAGAATCTCTCCTATAGTGTCGATATCGGCACTCACACTCAGGATCCTGGTGGGAAATGGCATGGGGCCAAAGGTAACGATGCCAAAAATACATTTAAAAAATAAATAAAAGTACAGAAAGCATGGGAAGAAAAACATACTTTAAGACTAGCAGCTTGCATGAAGCACACAGTAACAACATTTTTTAAAGTAAAAAAAAACAAAAAAGGAAGAAGAGGACTGCACATCTTCAGGCTTTCCCGAAACTGGACTGAAAAGCGCAACTTCACATGCACTCGCTTAGCTCACATTCAACAAAAAAGAGACAGAGGCCTTAGAATTGGAATGGGGCAGCTCTGCAAGGATTTTAGATTACAACTGGCAGCACAAGGCTGGCCACCCAGTAAAAGGGCAGACAGAAACCTCATCTTAACCATCACCACCACCAGCAATTTTAGGGAGCGGGTAGGGAGACTTCTGTCGAAACCGTGTCCCCGGCACATCTTCTCATAGTGATGGGGGTTAGGGGTTGGGGCGAGGGTAGAAGAGAATAAAAAAATTTTAAATTAAAAAGCAGGGGGTGGGTGGGTTTGGGGTGCGTGTAGTAACCACTAGGTGGCGGACAGGAGCGAGGGGGGAATGAGAGGTTTGGCAGGCAGTCTGGACTGATGTGGCCTGAGAGAAACCATACAGAAGGGAGATGCAGCACAGGGGGAAAAACAAGACGACAGTGATGAGTGATAGAGTGGGCGGAGCTTGAGCACACTCAGATCATGAAGAGTGATGTTGAGAACAGTGGGGTGGGGGTGGGGTGGGGCAAGTTGGGCCACAAGGACAGAACAAGAAAGATCATTGGCTTTCCAAAGCTCCAATATAATTTTTTTTAATACAACAGCAAGGAAACAAGATCCAACAGCCAGGCTCCTCCCACTCAAAATGTACTACTCAAGGTAGAATCTCTGTTTCTACATTTGTTTTCATTAAATCAACAGAAAATTATCTAAAATTAAATGCAAATACTGAAATGTGGGGGAAGGGGGGCAGAGAAGACAGAAAAATTAATTGGAACAATACACGTCTTTTGATAAAGGGGGGGGGGTCTATATGTATGAAAATGCTAAAATGAAACAGAAGTCAGGTTATCAAAGACATGTGTTTCTCTGTTCTAATCAGGCAGTGAGGCAATAACTGGTGGGACATACCGCTCTGGGCCACTGCTGTCAGGGACTGATACACTGGCATTGTACTGCATTGGCCGTGGAGGTTGGCATTGGGCAAGGGCATTCAATCACAAGAAGTCAAGTAAAGGTGCCCGTTTAGGGAGGGGCACGATTGTGGGCGGGCGGCGGGGCGGGGCGGGGCCAACCGGGGTGTCAGGTGGGCGGGCGTTCAGGGGCGGAGGTTGGGCCAACGTCAAGGTGGGCAACGCAGGAGGGGCATGTCGATCCAGTACATGGGCAACGAAGGAAGGTGGCCAAAAATAACAAAGTAAAGGAGAGGGAAGAGGGGGAGAAGGAATACATTTTAATTGAATACAAGCTGTACTCCATCACTGTACTGCTTCCAAAAAAATGAAATGGTGAGTTCACACTGAGATCGCTCTGGCAAAGGCACTGTTAGCTATATAGCCTGCGGGGCTACAGAGGTTGCAAAAGACTATAGGTCCGCTCAGGCTTCAAGACACCTGTTAACAGGGGATGTTTGTCATGAATAGTTTTGGGGCTGTAAGGGGATTGGAACTGATGCTAGTATAGGATAGTTTTTTATATATTTAAAGAACAAGAAAGAACCCAACCCACTCTTTACCCAAAATTTGGTCCGATCAAGCCAAACAATGTCTGTCCACGTGAGCCAACCTATAGATAACTCATTTGAGAAAGACATAACCTGCCAATACTGTATGGATGGGAATACAATTGTCTCAATTGTTTACTCCAATGCACCCTTTGAACCATCCAGTCAGACACAACAAATATAATGAGTATAAAAACTAAATTATAAGTAAAACTATTTACTATAAGGGAATACCTATTTAATAAGGCTCACTAGGTTTTTCATTGGGAATGGGGTTTTTGGAAACCGTAATGCCAATTAAAAAGGACATTACAACTATTTTAAAGTCAGAAGGGCTAGTTGTTGACCATGCCAACTGTGTATACTCACGTCAGTACGTAAGGCTTTTATATTCTTGCCACCCTTTCCGATAACAGCTCCAGCATTCTGATGAGAAACAAGAGGGGTTCCTTAGAAATAGAAAAATGGGCCTGACAGTGCACTGGAAGATATATTTTATTTCTTTTATTTTATTTAACCATTATTTAACCAGGTAAGCACGTTGAGAACAGTTTCTCATTTGATACGGTGACCTGGCCGAGATTAAAGCGATGAGGTGAAGACATAGTTACACATGAATTACACGACAAAGAGGTATAGGAAATAGGGTTGTAATTAAATCTGGGGGGTAACCAATCTATGATGACGTACACATGTAAGAAATACCACCACGGAAATGTACGCAATAAACAATAAGGAATGTTGGTTTAAAAATGAATAGGCCAAAAATACATGATTACTTTGCTTTGCAGCAGTACTCGGAGCTCCACCATTTCATCTGTGTTGCGAGAGCGCTTGAAGGCCTGCTCTTCATCCATATCCTCAGCAGGGCGTTTACCTAGCGGGGGAAACCTGGGGAGTTAGCCAAATGAGACACAGCACTGTGCCCAATACAAAATCTAGCCAGAACCAAGGCAACAGCATCCAACCAGCATGTTTTTGGCCACTACCAGTCCCTTCCTGGATTAAAACCAGGCAAAACAGTAGTGACTTGGACATGAAAAACCCATGGCCATCTGACATGCGCACACATGGCCAGAATGCGGCTATACTAGTTTATTCCTTCCTGTAATGATTGATACAAGCCATTGGAGATTCAGTCAAACTAACTGCATGGTTTAAATACCACACATTATTACCGCTATTAGTGTTTTTTTTTACCGTTAGTGTCAGTGTTGCTGAACGTTGTCTCTTCTTCCTGCTGCTCGATTTCTGTCTCCATTGTCTTGCACCAGTGCTGAAATGCAAACAGGCTCCTCTCCCTGGATCTGCTGAGAAATGGCAACACAATAGAGGACAGAGTCGGTGTCAGACAAGGTAGCTAGATAGAAACTCACAACCCCATTAGGAAAACAAAACCTACTACTACCAATCAAACCGGTTTTGGTCTTGGCCAGGTTTAGAAACAAAATTCCTTTCATCAATACTGTTACAAATGACATGAAAGTGCCCTTGAAAAGAATTGTTGCCCTTGATGTTATAGCTAATATTTATAGGGGTACAGAAATATTTGACACGTTTTATTGTCACTAGGTAGCGCAGTTTGCTACCTAGCGAGGCCTATAATCTATCCACGTTTAAAACATACATTTACAAAAACGACATTGTTAGCATGGCTAACGTTTTGTTTATGTGTTATTTGGGTACTGTACTGACTGTACTTGTTTGTTTCCGGCGTCAGCCCTTGTTTTTTTAGACAGGCGATCGTAGCTAATGTTAACACTAACATTAATCATAACCTCAGTAACGTCAGGCCTTAACCATTTTCTTAAAACGTTACATAATCACAAAGAAGTACCGCTAATTGAGTATCTGGTTTAACTGTATTATTATTACTAATAATACTACAGAGTAACTAGCATGTTGCGAACCCGTGTAACCTATTAGCTAGTTGAGTTACTGTACGTACAGTAGCTAGTTATCTGCTAAAAGTTCAAGTACTGTAGGTAGAAAAGTAAGACACGATAAAGTAGCTAGCAAACTGTCCAACATTAAGTTAGCTGTAGTCTGCTAACTACTGTACCTAGGTTAGTTAAGTTAAAACCGGTCCATTGACTAACTTGGAACCAGCAGTTTACTGAGGTTAAAGTAAAATACGTTACAACTAGCTAAATGTGTAGTTAGTTAACGATCGAGTCCAGCTAGCATGGACATCTCCTGCCAGCCAGGTTGACTAGCTCAGTCATGACTTAGCCAAGTTGACTAACGTCAGTTGAAACACCGACATATCGAGTGTAACTAAACCTACTATTGTACCTATATTTACCGTTTTTGACGGAATCTCTGTAAAGGATTCGTCAACGACTAGTGGTTGTTGATTCGAATAGTTTAATAAATATCTGCATACATATCTACATAAAGTTCGACAGTTCGCTAAACAGTTAGCTGCTAGTTAGCTTGTCGGCTAAACAGTTAGCTGCTAGCTAGCGTGTCGGCTAGTGTCGTGATACAGCTCACGAGGCGCCTCGTTAAATTAGCTTAAAAGCGACTTTATTCCCATTTACCTATTATAATGCAAAAAAATATCCTAAAATAGATTAATAACCAAACAGCGTAGGAAACAAACCTGTAGCCAAACCGCGTTCTCTACACTGCAAATATTTCTCCTGAAAATGTTCGTACCAATCTTGCCAATCCTTATGATTTTACAGTGGGGGAAGAAAAATAGGCCGTTCTCTTCTTGCTCTGATTGGAGAATGTAGATTTGAGATCAAGAAATAGTGTGCACAGATTGGATACTCTAGCTGCCTTTCACATTCGACACGTCTTCCAATGTCTGTGAAAGGTGAGGTGTATGTATGAACATTAGAAATCATGTGAAGCAATGTGGTAAATCTTTCGTTATTCTAACTGGCCATAAAAAATGTAATGGAGAATGGAGAAAGCTGCACTATGTAACATTCCATTACTTTGTCGTGTCGGCCCAAATTTCAGTAGATTTTTTTATACATTATTTTCATATATATGTTTTTACTGAACACAGGAATAATACACGGACAATATAACACATTTCCGAAAATACACATTATTGTTTTGTCCAAAATATGCATTTGTTTCTAGATAGATATTGTGAAAAATCGATTTTGCTATTCTACTATTGTCTGTATTTTGTATTATTTACGTTGAGGTTTTCCATCCTTGGATCCAATATGGTAGTTCCTAACGTTTACTAGTCCTAAAATATTGTTTTGTATTTTTTGTAGCTTTCAAAAAAGTTACATAGTGCAGGTTTAATTTGACACAGGTTGACATTAGTGAGATACAGTAGGTCTCACACTGTGGATGTATAAGAAAAGAACACACTGTGGGCACCGGATTTGTTATTATCATGTTTCCAAATAATGTTCTGGTAGTATGAGTCAAGAATAAAAATTACAATGTTAAAACATTGGATACTGTACATATTATTATCATTTTTGTGGAACCAGTTTTCAACCTGCAGCTTTGAAAGGTAAAAGGGCACCACTCACATAAGATGGTTAAGTATTTTATAATTGTTGACCCCTTATTAAAAATTGTTAATAATTGTTAATAAAATGATAATACAACACATTTACATTAGTAAATGGTATTAGAAATGTATACATTTTAGTAAATGCTAGTGCATTCATGGCCTAGGTACAAATGTCAGTGCTACAGTATGTCTACAAAAGAAGAATCCAGAGGTTAGCAATTAGAAAAAGTGTATATCTTAGTTCAAAGAGACAATTACGAGCACAATGAAATTGTTAAGACAAATTCTTTGCACCATCATCTGCTTCCTTCTTTCTTGACAATATACAGTTCATGAAATCATGTGATTATTGAATCAATCATTTCACCCTTCGTTGGGCTATTTCCGCAACTCTGTCCTTCTTTTGCGTGAATTGAAAGTTGTTGGGGATGTTTTTTATATTTTCCATCCTAAACACATTTTCTCCATGTGTTGTCAGGTCCTTTCCAATAGACAAGTCTCCACTATAAGCAAAATAAAGAGCTCTCATCCTTCTCGTCTCAGGTTACCATGGAGACAGATATAATTCCATACTTGATGTTTCTCATAGAAAATCCAGCTTACTTACACATTTTCATTTGCATCCATAGCGACACTTGACATTGTCTGTGCTATTTGGGAAGCGCCAAGTATCCATAGCGACACATCCAAGATGTGTGCGTCTGTAGATTTGAGTTAGGAGTATAGGCACAGAGTTACTGTTTGACAGTAGTCTAAGGCACTACATCAAAGTGTTGATACACCACTACTACCCAGGGTCAATACCAGGATGTGTAATAAACAAGGACGGATCTACATACTACAAGGTCTACAGTACACGTCTGTCTTTCGGAGGCCCCCACCGCCAAACTCATGATGTTCGCACACATGAATCCCTCCTCCACCACCAATTGCTTGTATGACACATGCCTATTTTAAGGACATAGTACATAAAAATCACATGCAGATAACGCATACAGAGTTTAGAGCGCAATCACTAAATCATGTAACAAATGTACAGCTCTGGAAAAAATTAAGTGTCTGCAAAATCATTGGTTTTACTATAGATACAGTAGGTATGTGCTTGGGTAAAATTAGCAATAACTACTGACAACCTTTCTCCCACAATCCAAATAAATCATTACCATTGAGGGCATTTATTTGCTGAAATAATGTCAGTAATAATTTTTACTGGTCAAAATACCAAAAAAAGATTCAGTGTTGATAGACCTCGAATAATGCAAAGAAAATATCACATTTATTTTTTAACAACACACTACTAATGTGATACCTTATGAAGAGTTCAGAAATCAATATTTGGTGGAATAATAATAATTTTCTAATAATAATAATTGGCTTTCATGCATCTTGGCATGCTCTCCAACAGTCTTTCAAATTAACGTTAGGTGACTTTCTGACACTCCTGGCACACAAATTCAAGCAGCTCGGCATTCTTTGATTGTTTGTGAGCATCCAACTTCTTCTTGATCACATTCCAGAGATTTTCAATGGGTTAATTTAATAGAAATTTGCAGTAATCTCTTACATTCCAGAGCTGTATATGTATATATTACTTAATGCCCACTGGTAGTTAGAGGCCCTGGTATTGGTTGTGGCGGGAACAAGGGTCCCCTGTATAGGTTGTGGAGGGACCCTGGTATAATTTGTAGAGGAGGGGCCTTAGTATGGTTTGTGAAGGAGCACTGGTAAGAGTTGAAGTAGATCCATAGGGGCTAGGTCTGTTATGGGTTGAGGTGTGGAAAGTGTAGTCGTGGGGCTTTTGATTTGCTAAAGGTTCCACATATTCAAGCACTATTGGCCCATCTAGCTACATCTTGCATTAGTGGCCTCGGAGTGTCTTTTAGCCTGAGGCCCCTAATTGTCAGAGGCCCTTGGGCCCAGGCCCCATTTACCCGGTACATAATCTCTCCCTGGTCATAACTGGTTGTGACCAAGAGGCTCCGTTTGGACCTCTGAGACTTCAAATATTGGGCTTGTATCTGGAGGGACCAGTCAAACATTCCATGTCAGAATGTGCTCTAGCAACCTCCTCAGAACACCTGCAAGATAAACTGACATTTTTGGGGGGGAGTATTTTCTCCCACATACTGATTTCACAAACTGGCTGAGCAAACTGTGTGGAAAGAAGCACAATGGCTTGACAGGCTATGTCCCAGAGAACACTTTCTCAGATCTTCAAATCTCCTAAGTCTGTTGAAAATCAATGCCCTTACAGTTGCTGTAAAAATCCTCGTGTCCCCTCACCGCTTGGTTTTACGTTCTCCCCTATATTGCTATACACCAATTCACATGGCTTAATAATATCCTTACATGGTCTTTCCTATCATTGCTATGTGGATTATACTTTTTCTACTTCTCCATTACTGGCACCAATAAAATGTTTGGTTGGATATCGGCACCGGTGGCTTGTAGTCAAGGTAGACAAAAGAAAGCCATTATTACCATCTTTAATATCACTATATCTTCATAGTTTTCCTTTCATTAGGCAGGTGGCTAAATTTCTACCAAAGGAGAGAAATTCCAATGGCACAAACAGCAACCCTCTTTCTCAGTATGTGTACACCAAGAACACTATATAGCCAAACACCCCTACTATTGGTGAAGGAGGGATAATGGTCTTGGGCTGTTTTTCAGGGTTTGGGCTGGGCCCATTAGTCCCAGTGAAGGGTCATCTTAATGCTACAGGACATAAAGACATTTTAGACAACTGGATGCCTCCAACTTTGTCGCAACCGTTTGGGATGTTCCAGCATATCTGTGCCCCTGTGCACAAAGCCGAGTCTATAAAGACAGCACAGAACCCTGACCTTAACCCCTTTGGGAAGCATTGGAATGGTGATTGCAAGTGCCTGACCTCACAAATGCTCTTTTGGATGAATTGCTTTCCAATATCTGAAAATGGTCAGTTGTAATTTGTAGAAATGGAAAGAGGTCCTTACTGAACAATGGGTGAAATACTATTATTAGCTTACTAGAAAACCAATTAGGATTTAGGTAAACCTTTTGTATACCTGATGCTTTTAATGAAAGATCCAAAGCTTTAATGTTCAATAAATTTTGACCTCCGTGTTCATAATCATTATACAAGTATGCTCTTTTTATTTTGTCTGGCTCACCATTCCATATAAAGTTAAATATCTTTTGTTTATATAATTTAAAAAACATGTCATTGGGAGTAGGCAAAATCATAAGCATATAAGTAAACTGTGATATAATTAGACAGTTGATTAAGGTGATTTTACCACAAATAGATAGGTGCTGTCCTATGTTAGGTGCTTTTCATGTTATTAAAAATGTTTGAATAAATCCAACTTAATTTTTTGCTTTAGATTTATGTGCATTTGGGGCTTTGGGGGCGGAGTCCCAGTCTCTGATGCCTTGGGACTGGACCCCTGGTCATGAAGAGGGGGGCCCAGCCCCAGCCTTGGGTGCAGGGGACAGGACCCCTGGTAGTGGCAAGGGGGGGTGGGGCTTCGGGCTCAGGTGCGGGAGGCTGGACCCCTGGTTGGGGCATGGCAGGAAGGACCTCCGACACTGTTGCTGTATAGTGGGCAGTGTCGGAGGTCCTTCCTGCCATGCCCGCTATAGCAACAGTGTCAGAGGTCCTTCTGGCCATGCCTCAACCAGGGGTCCAACCTCCTGGTAGCGGGCAGGGCCTTCGGCGCTGGCAGAAAGGTGAGCAGCTGCTCCAACGTGGGCGTGGTGAGCTGGCCCTCAAGAGCTGGTGTAATGAGCAGGCCCCCTGGCATTGGCCTGGCCAGCAGGCCCTCTAGCATTAACAGGGAGGGAGGAGCCACTGGTGTGGACACGGAGGGGCCGGGTCGTTGGTACTGGTGAGGAGAAAATAAGTTAGATCCACCATGGTGGAGACTGGGAGGGTCGTCCTTTTGGGGGATTAGGGAGATGAGGGTCCCACAGGTCTATCAGCAGACCAAACCATCTGGGTTGCAGGACTGGCAGTGAGGGGGATTCTAGTGGGCGCTCCCAGGTGTTATAGTGGATAGGAGATGCGTCGCTAGCCAACTAGGGTTCATGCTCAAGGGATAACTGTCCGTGTCCCCCTCATCTTCCTCCTGTTCTATCTTGGTCCGTCTCCCTGTTGGAACGAACTGCACACTGTGATTAAGAAGCTGTCGTGTCATTTCTTGGTTTGAAAAAATAATTTAATAATGCTGACTTCCACAAAAGGACTGAATAAGTCTCAACTGTAAATGTGATTATTGTTGGTACAGAAAAGACAGGTTGATTCATAAAGATTTTAACTTACATACAGAATTATAATATATAATATAATATTAGAATGATTAAATTTAGCAAAAATAAAGCAGCAATATATATTTTCTTATACAATTCTTTCACTGACCCCTTGGCGCCCCCTTGCAGACACCCCAGGGCCCATAGAAAACCCTAATCAGGGGCTTAGCATGCAGGAGTCTGTCTGCAAACATCTGTCGGGCCAGCGTGCACAAGTCCCCCACAGGTCCTATATTTCACTCTGACGGAGCCACTTACCTTATTTTTTTAGCTATTCAACACGCTAACTTCAAAATGACTATATCTCAGGTCACTTCTAGAATGGCAGGTCTATCCAAAAACATGTATTTAAATATACTTAAAATGTGTTACGTTATTTTAAACAAGGGAATACGTTAGTCTAAATATATATTGTATTTTCTTTGACAAATAGTTTCAACCTTATTGTTTAATCGAGTGGGATGGAGGATCTGTTTGAAGCACAAATATAGAAATATTTTGTTTAATAATTATGTTTCACAGATGCAGTCTGTCTTGTGCGTCAAACTCCACGTCACATAATGGCCATCCATTGAGCTTGGGTATTGTTGATGGAAAAAGCGCTCTGTAGGCCCATATAACGAGTTTGTTGGTATATAGAACATAATTGGCACATCATAAAGTATGATACTCACTTATTCAACCTCTTATTTTAGGTTACTTATAATATACGGCTGTATGTAGTTTTCCTAACATGTAGCCGATAGGGTACGCTTAAAACCACATATTTGTTAAATAGTCCTAACACGGATAAATGTCGATAAAAACTGTCAGCAATAAATCTCCCAGTTGCGATCACCCTTACAATCTCCCTATAAACGCAATTCAAGCGATGGCTGGCTGAGATGCGCTCATCCACAGCGGTAATCAATAGACGAATGCAGGTACCCTGCCTCCTCACACACGCATTCTGTCGCTACATCACCACGCATTCTGACTCCACCGTGCAGTCTCTGTTATTTCCATCTACATCACTACTGCATGAAAAACAATCACCAGGATAACGGTTTGCTCCCCGAAAGCCTCTGGAGCGCCACGTTTTTCACGCAGAGACAGTCTCTCCATCTGCCCCTAAAGAGGCGACTGACTCTGAGAAAGAATCGGCTGACAGCGCCAGGACCGAGTACTTGACACCTTGCTTCACGGCATCGATATGCAGTAGTGTGATACCAATTCTGCGGAGACAGAGAGAAGGCCATTCCATGGCATCCTGATATTAAACTGAAGGGATTGCGCATTAGTAATCAACGGGAGTTTCGTTCGTGGTGCCGAACGGATTAATTTGGCGAGGAGGGGGACATTAATAATAGCCTATCCGGATTGGATCAATACCATACGGTGGTACCTTGGGATATTGTTGGACCTGCGATGGACTCCAACGTAGGGGAACATGGAATGGCTCGCTGGGGAATCTTTATGGTTTTGGTGGGGTTATGGAGGTTTAGCGCTGCTTGCCCTGCATTCTGCACTTGCAGCATCTCAAAGATTGCTTGTATCGATCCTGAACCAGGGATCGAGGATTTCCCTATCCTTACGCTCGATGACATGGAAATGGACATCAACATCACTGACATGTAAGTATCGATTCATAAAAATACTGTAAATGGGTTCGCCATTACATACAAAACCTTAAGCCTACAATGAATAGGGCTTTTGTAAAGGTTAATGTTTTTAAGACACCCAATGTCAAATTGCTCAAAACACCAGTTAATGAATTAAACATAAGGTGGTAGATCTCGGAAGAAGGGGTGTCTATTCTTCTATGTCTTTTTAATTATGTTAATATATCATGTTTCTCTGATCAAATTACATAAAAAACGTGATTAGGCCTACATAATATAGCATCATTATATTTTGCAACGGGTAAGACTGTGTGCGTGTGTGGAGTGAGCGTGCATCTCGGGTGGTGGAGGTGCGCGTTGCTGGCAATATTTGGATAGGGGCTCCCTGTAGAAACCAGGCCCATGCAGTGGTAGTGCAAATCATAGGGTACATATTAGGGGATTATGGCTGTCGTAGGCCTACGTGGCTCAAAAAGGGGGAAGTACTACGAAAAAAGACGAAAAAAATGACACACAACTCAGCCAACTCACGATTATAAAGTAGGCAAGCCAACATGGACTTATCCTAAAATCGAGTAATGTCGCCCATACCAAATTAACATTAGCTCTGGAAGAAATGTGGATCCATCAATAAACGCCTAAGGGGTATATGTCAATAATTTAACTATAGCATAGGTAATATCAAGTACAGTCACAGCAAATACATATATGTATTTGTTTTATTGTTTCATTAGTGTGCCCTTAATTAAGCTTGTGCAGGATACAATGTTTGAAGACCCAGGTGCACTATACCGTATGTTAATTTAACATACCGTTACAGGCCTGTGTAGTAAAGTGTTTATAGGCATAACATTTACGTTCGCCAATTAGTTATTGCAGCATATGGATTTACTGTCTGACAATAGTTATAACATATCATTTTGACTTCATTCTCAGATCATTCCACCTCTATATATTTTAGATACAGATAGTCAAGCATTAAAACGAGCGTGCAGGTGCCATACATCTCCATACATGCCGTACAAGTAGGATGCTCCTTTTTCACTCCGTAGACTCAAAGGCAAATCTTGACTGGTTATTGTCTATGGGCATTTCACCTTGGCATACGAAGTGTTTTCATCCATTGTGATGAATATTTAACTTTAATAACAAATTATGAACATACATTAATATTTCACAAACCATTGCCCATTAAGTAGTTGAGGTGGCTGTCATCTTAGCTATGCAAAGTGTCTGAAGAGACAAGTTTATAGCATTATCAAATCTGTAATGACAAGAAACTACAGATCCCTGCAAAGCATTTCAGAATGATGTAAATCTGTGTGCGTTCAGTACATTTTCTATACCCCTTTATTTTATTTACAATAATATTTGTTGTATTTCAATATTACAGATACATTGCAAATCAAAAGAAACTATTTAACATCAATGATGACAGCTTGAAGTACTACTCGAATCTAAGAAATCTGTAAGTATTACAGGATTACTGCTCAAATGTTGTCTATGTAATTATCCTGCTACTGAGCATGTTTAAGTAAAATGGAGGGGTGAGTATTGTAGAAATGAGAATTAGCAACATTGAACTTAAAGCATGGTTCAATTTTATCAATACTTATAAAGTGTCATATTTACACACTACCCACCCTATGGCAAATAAAACACAGCTAAGAGCTGTTCTTATGCACAATGCATTGCCGAGTGCCCTGATACAGCACTTAGCCATTGTTTATTGGTAATATACCCCAAAACCCTCAGATGCCTTATTGCTATTATTAATCTATTTCCAATGCAATTAGAAATTATGTGATGTCATATCTGTGGTATATCATCTGAAATAACAAAGGCTTTAGCCAAGGATTTCATCCATTATTGATTTGATCAAACCAGTGTATTATATTTCATATTTGAATGTTATGCACTTTATGAAAACTCTATGCAACTGAGATTTTTAAACACAACATATTTCTCTCTTCCTAATCTCACTCAAACAGAACTGTGATAAATACAAGACTGACGTCTATCTCATCACAGGCCTTTTACAACAATACAAGACTTCAATATCTGTAAGTACTCTACTGATTCATCTCTGCACTGTTTTCATTTTCCTCATCACAGATATGGCTAATAAAGCGTCTAACTTTTTCACAGGCCAGTCCAAAAGAATCAAGCCAAATTCATATGATTGAAATTTTGTTAAGTATAATTTGGGCATTTTATGTTTTACTGGGAAGAGGAGTCTGGGACAGTGTCCTAAAATATCAGTGGAGTAGATTGGAAGCCATGCTGCTGCAGTTTATGGTGGAAGCATCAGCTTGGACCACTGGAGCACTCTAGGCCATGGGATGGAGATCTGGATTAGGAATTATACACTGAATTCTTGCATTCAAGACTTCTGTTCCACATTTGTACTGATTGGCATGATAAAGTATTTTTGACTCAAAGGAGATGGTTAAAGCATATAGAGACATTGGGCCATGCTAACTTGGACATGCTCATCAAACACTGACAACCACTCTGCTTTGTCTGGCAACCACAATCAATGTCTTTTTATTTTTATTTTTTGGGGGGTATTTGTTTTATAATTTTAATCACAGAACAGTAGGACGCAGAGGGTAGGGAGACAGGCATGTAGGGGGAGACAGAGCTCAAACCCTGGTGCCCGTGGACACGTGTGGTCCATAGTCAGGAGCTTAGACCGCCACATCAAACTCTGGCACCTTGCCCTTTTCTAATCAGTTGGTGAGGATTTAGTGACATCTTCACTTCTCTTGTACAGATAATGTGCATGCTCATCTATCAAAACTATTGGTTAAGTGATGAGGGATTCTTAAGTGAGTGTGATGTAACGACACACACTCATTATTCATTTATTACAATAATGTATTACAATTTAAAACTCACCTAAAATAATGTAACATACAGTGTATTTTATTAACTCCTAGGAATCTGAGGGACAATAACTTGTCGACATTGTCTTGGAGGACATTCCAAAACACGCCATCTTTGTAAGTGCCTATTCCGGTTTGCCTTTTAATGTGTGTTAACTGTTGTATATTGCATTTAAACATTCGATCGCCAGTATTCACGTGTGTAAATGCTCCGGTTCTGTCCTCTAGTCCACTGCTGTCTGGGAACCCTCTGAGGTGTGTGTGTGAGAACCTGTGGATCAAGTTGAGGCTGCAAGAGGACGTGGAGAGTCCTGAGAAAGAAGACCTGAAGTGCATTGATGACAGAGGAAAGAGGAAGTCCATCTCCAGGATATCTCCCCCAGATTGTGGTAATGACAGACATACATGGAGAAAGGAAGGCAGGTAGATAGAAAGCGAATCACACACAGTCAGACAGACAGGTACATAGACACACATCTAGACAGACACCTAAATACACAAAACAGCATTTGAGAGAACACATTAGAACCAGTGCTTGACTAGGTTTGCAACTACATTCTACTTATAATTTTAATGCAAACAGCGTTATGGTTCCTTTTATAGGCAAAAGAGCCGCTTGGGCAACTTATATTTGAATAGGGAGGACTCAGCGAAAATTCATTCCCATAGTAATTAATTTGTCCACGATTAATAATTTTTGCAAAACCACACTACCAGGCATTGTATTTCTTCTAAAGCTTTGCAAGTCCATATTAAATCCTTTTCACTTGCATTCTATCTTTTCATAAATTCATTTCATGCTTTACTCTTCTATAGAAGTGCAGCTTGAAAGAAGACGATTGATATGGATGGTAAATATCAGCTGGCTAGATAGATATACTTTAGCCAGTAATGAGAACTTAAATTTTGACCAGATTAAACCAGCACACAGTGCAAAATGGAGGTAGTGGTACCGCAGCCAGACCATTCTTTTTACTAGTCAATCCGGTGGGAATTTATATTAGATTAAAACTGCATATGTAACATTTTCGACAACTACAAAAAATTACAAAAACAATGTACTGGACTAGTACGCATTATGGAACTAGCATATTGGATCAAGGGGTTGATAATATCAACTTAAATAATAAAAAATACAGCTTTAATCCCCATTCCTTATTCATACTTATCAAATTAGTTCCTACATGCTTACAATGGGCTGCAACATGTATCATAACATTCCAGTAGAGTTTTTATGGTTTTGTAGCTAGCTAGATATTATCAACTGCGCTAACATTTATTGAACTATTGATCATGACTCTTGTAGTGCATTATAAATGGTGTAAGTGTATAGGCCTTAACTGTATATTAATTATATTTTATATGCTACTTTAATGGATCATGACCATACATTCTCATGAACATACTCTAAAGTGTGATTTGTAAAACGCCTGTTCCTACACTTATTTGATCCCAAGTCAAGCACTGTCTACAACAAATCCTCGGCTACCAACAACACATTTTGGATAAAGAACACAGAGCTGGTTAATAGTGGACAGGCACTGTTGTTTTTTTAAATACAAGTTGGGTTGCCTTAACAGCTAAACCATTTTATGAAGTTATCTGTCAGGGAGCATGCCCCGTTGGCCACCCATGATAGTTAATGTAATTCCTTTTTGTGTTAAGTGTGTAACATGCTGATTAAAATGATCCTTCATTGTCCTAACTATAAAAATCCTACAATATTATTTACATATCTTATCACTAGAATCCACTATACATGGACTCTTGGGTAATTCATACACTTGTGTAAAGCTCACTACAAGCCCCAAATGTGTCAATGTCCTACTTTGGCACGTTGTTACAATACAACAGAACCGAACAGATAAAGCAGAGTATTGTTTACTCTCATGGGTCGCTACAGACAGAGAAAAACTACTTTATCAATGTTCATGTATGCATGAGGAACTGTGAGGACGGTACTAGAATGGCAGTGAATTGCCTTAAATTCCTTTTTCAAATACTCAAAAATGAAATCCAGTGAAGCTCACTGGTCCATGTTGCTTTACATTTGTGTCACAGAGGCTCCAGCCGCAGAGGTCAATCCTTCTAATGTTACAAAAAAGGAAGGAAGCAATGTAACAGCAGTTTGCAGTGCAACTGGATCTCCTGCCCCAGAGATTATGTGGAATTTTGACAACCTCCTCACCGTCGCTGAGGTGAGATCATTTTTAGTTTAGTGTATCATGACACAACCCAATATATTGGAAAGTCTTGGCTTAAATGCACTTTCATTAACTAAACAACAGAAGTATAAATGTATTTAAAATAATATACATTTCACATTAAAGCTGTCACGAGATGTTATTTGAACATACTGTATATGAACAATATATACATCACAATACTACTGTGGGGAAATTCAGAACCTCCAGCATTTTCTATTTTAATTTCCAGACCTGTCAGTGTGATTGCAAACATTAACTGTATACTGTGTAATATACGTTTGTAAATTTTAATAATAATGCCAACAACAGTCATGGTAATCATGACACTCCTAATATTGCTAAATGTTTTTACAGACCGAATTGTTGGAGATGAAGAAAAATCTAAAACTGTTCGGTCTCTTGCCTTCGGACAACGGCAGAGTGATCACTTGCAATGTTGAGAATGTAGTTGGCCAATCCGAGGCCTACCTGCAACTCAACATCCTCTGTAAGGAAGTGTTCTGTTATGTTCATAGACATATTTGATTTAAATAATTGTTTTGGGCACTATGTTTGCAATGTCTTTTCACTGATGATTCTTCTGTGTAGTTAAATCCTGGATCTGTGTAATCCTTGTATTGATTATCTACACTCTTAAAGAACTCCTCTCATTGTTCTGTCTTCACTAAAACACGAGTTTCTCACTACTAACTGCTCCTTTCAGCCGACCCGCGGTCCTTCAACGATCTGATGGACTCTACATGTCTCCCGTCACCATACTGTACTATTCCTTCTGTCTAGTTCCTGATTGTCCTTAAAGCCATCCCATATGGAAAAGAGTCAAACAAATAAAATAAAATCTATATATGTTCGGCCCCATATGAAAAACACAATTTGTACCTGATTTTGGCCACTTTCCTACAAAAACATGGTATGACATGTACAGTACTGTGCAAAAGTCTTAGGCACCCTAGATATTGTTTGACTTAAATCTAGTTGTAATTATTCAGTTTTTGTATTCTGCATTAGTGTGTAGAAAAGAGCATTGTATGTATTTCCAAACCTTAATTTGCCATAAAATACAATGCTAGAGAGAATCATTTATACTTTTGTGACAGAAAGTAACCTTCTGTAATAATCTCTTTTCAGATGAAAAACTGATTACTTTTTAGGTATATAGGCCAGTGTATGTTGACACAAAAATAACAAACAGGTATGCTAATGATAGATGACATTATGCACTGATAGAACCAACCTGATTATCTTAAACAGCAATGGGTGTAGAAGGAATTAAACTGGGTGAAGGACAAGCTAACTAAAAGGTGATTATTATTTTTTTCTTATACTGTAATGTCATACCATGTTTTGTAGGAAAGTAGCCAATATCAGGAACAAATTGTGTTTGTAATATGAGGCAAAACACATAAAATCATTATTTTATTTGTATGATTCTTTTCCATATGGGATTCCTCTCATTAAGTACACCCATTCACCCCAAGTGCACTCCTTTAGTACTCCTACTTTGTGTTCAGCTCCCTGTACCTTGTGAGTATTTTTCCATGTGTTCAGCTCCCTGTATCCTGTGACTATTCTTCCTTTCCTATTCCTGTCGTCTCTGTGTCAGTTCCCCCCACTATCCTGGAGCTGCAGGAACCAGTGAAAAACCACCACTGGTGCATCCCATTCACGGTGACTGGGAACCCCAAACCTGAGCTGCAGTGGTACCACCAGGACCAGGAGCTCCATAAACAGGATTATATTAAGACAGAGATCAGCGAAAGCTTTGGGAGCGTTCACCACGGCTGCCTGCAGCTTGACAACCCCACCCATATTCACAATGGACAGTATAGGTTGGTGGCCAAGAATGAATACGGGGAGGACCGCAAAGTGATTAATGCCAACTTCCTGGTACCACCAGATTACGACCCAGATACAGGTATCAATCCTGTTTAGATTACATAAACTTTAGTTCATTGGTACTGTAATTCTATATAAATGGAATGCTTTGTAGAAACGTCTGTCCTCTAAGGACCTGAAAATATATTCCAGATGGATATAAAGTCATTTAAGTTATAAATAGCACACTTTCAATCTGGAATCCTGTAAACAGGATTGGGTAGGTTACTTTTTAAATGTAATCAGATTACAGTAATCAGATTAAAATAAACAATTGTGGATGGGTAACTACAGTTGTGCTTCAAAAGTGTGAGAATGCACAAGTATTGGTCTTCACAAAGTTTTGCTGCCTCATTGTTGTGATGGCAATTTGAATAATCTCCAGAATGTCATGAAGAGTGATCAGATTAATTGCAATTATTGCAAAGTCCCTCTTTGCCATGAAAATGAATTTTATCCCAAAAAACAATTCTACTGCATTTCAGCCCTGCCACAGAAGGACTAGCTGCCATCATGTCAGTGAATGTCTAGTTAAAACAGGTGAGAGTGTTGACGAGGACAAGACTGGAGATCACTCTGTCATGCTGATTGAGTTAGAATAACAGACTGAAAGCTATAAAAGGAGGGTGTTGCTTGAAATCATTGTTCTTCCTCTGTCAACCATGGTTACTTGCAAGGAAACACCTGCCGTCATCATTGCTTTGCACACAAAGGGCTTAACAGGCAAGGACATTGCTGCTAGTATGATTGCGCCTAAATCAACCATTAATCGGATCAACAAGAACTTCAAGGAGATAGGTTCAATTATTGTGAAGGTTTCAGGGCACCCAAGAAAGTCCAGCAAGTTCCAGGACTGTCTCCTAAAGTTAATTCAGCTGCGGGATCGGGGCACCACCAGTGCAGAGCTTTCTCAGGAATGGCAGCAGGCAGGTGTGAGTACATCTGCACGCACAGTGAGGCATAGACTTTTGGAGGATGGCCTGGTGTCAAGAAGGGCAGCAAAGAAGCCCCTTCACTTCAAGACAGACTGATATTCTCCAAAAGGTACAGGAATTGGACTGCTGAGGACTGGGGTAGAGTCATTTTCTCTGATGAATCCCCTTTCCGATTGTTAGGGCCATCTAGAAAACACCTTGTCCTGGGGAAGACAAGGTGAGCGCTACCATCAGTCCTGTGTCATGCCAACAGTAAAGCATCCTGAGACCATTCATGTGTGGGGTTTCTTCTCAGCCAAGGGAGTAGGCTCACTCACAATTTTGCCTAATAACACAGCCATGAATAAAGAATGGTAACAACATATCCTCAGAGAGCAACTTCCCTCAACCATCCATGAACAGTTTGGTGATGACCACTGCCTTTGCCAGCATGATGTTGTCTTCACCTTGCCATACGGCAATCGTGATAACTAAGTGGCTTGGGAAACAAAACATCAAAATTCATGGTCAGGAAACTCCCCAGACCTTAACCCCTTTAAGAACTTGTGGTCAATCTTCAAGAGACGGGTGGACAAATAAAAACTCACAACTTCTGACAAACTCCAAGCATTGGTAATGCAAGAATGGGTTGCCGTTAGTCAGGATGTGGCACAGAAGTTAATTGACAGCATGCCAGGGCAGATTGCAGAGGTCTTGAAAAAGAAGGGTCAACACTGCAAATATTGACTCTTTGCATAAACTGAATGTCATTGTAAATGTAAGCCTTTGACACTTTTGGAATGATAGTAATTATACGTCAGTATACCATAGTAACTAGTGACAAAAAGACCTAAGAACACTGAAGCAGCAAACTTTGTGGAGATCAATACTTGTGCCATTCTCAAAAAGTTTGACCACTACTGTAGTAACTGTAATTGATTACATTTTAAAAGTAACCTACCAACCCTAAATGTAAACAAAACAACTTTCTTTTTCAGAGACCAGCTTCAAAAGCTATAGAAAATGTATTTAATGATATTTAGAAAATCTGAAAAAACAGTTTAGATGGGACAATGACTTCATATGCTATGCCGTGCATACACTTGTATGAAAATGTTTAGGCACCCCTGACAATTTCCATGATTTTCATTCATAAATAATTGGGGGATTGGATCAGCAATTTCACTTTGATCTATCAAATAAATGAAGGACACAGTAATATTTCAGTAGTGAAATTAGGTTTATTGGATGAACAAAAAATGTGCAATATGCATCAAAAGAAATTCGACAGGTGCATAAATTTGGGCACCCCAACAGAAATATCACATCAATATTTAGTTGAACCTCCTTTAGCAGAAATAACAGCCTCTAGACGCTTCCTATAGCCTGTATTGTGTGTCTGGATTCTGGATGAAGGTATTTTGGACCATTTCTCCTTGCAAAACATCTCCAGTTCAGTTAGGTTTGATTGGTTGCCAAGCATGGACAGCCCGCTTCAAATCACGCCACAGATTTTCAATGATATTCAGGTCTGGGGACTGGGATGACCATTTCAGAACATTGTACTTGTTCCTTTGCATAAATGCCAGAGTAGATTTTGAGCAATGTTTTAGGTTGTTGTCTTGTTGAAATATCCAGCCTTAAGTATTTCAACTTTGATTCCTCTACATTATTCTCAAGTATATGCTGATATTGAGAGGAATACATGCGACCCTCAACTTTATTACAAGATTCCCAGTACCGTCACTGGTCACACAGCCCCACAGCATGATGGAACCACCACCAAATTTTACTGTGGGTAGCAAGTGTTTGTCTTGGAACGCTGTGTTCTTTTGCTGCCCTGCATAACGCCCCTTGTTATGACTAAATAACTCCATCTTTGTTTCATCAGTCCACAGCACCTTCTTCCAAAATGAAGTTGACTTGTCCAAATGTGCGTTTGCATACCTCGACTCTGGTTGCATACCTCACGCTCCCGTACAGCTTCTCCTTGTGCAAAGTGCGCTGAATTGTTGAACAATGCCCAGTGACACCATCTGCAGCAAGATGATGTTGTAGATCTTTAGAGGTGGTCTGTGGGCTGTTTTTGACCGTTCTCACTATCCTTCACCTTTGCCTCTCCGATATTTTACTTGGCCTGCCACTTCTGGCCTTAACAAGAACTGTGCCTGTGGTCTTCCATTTCCTCACTATTTTCCGCACAGTAAACACTGACAGCTTAAATCTCAGCGAAAGCTTTTTGTAGCCTTCCCCTAAACCATAATGTTGAACAATATTTGTTTTCAGGTAAATAGTTGTTTTGAGGACCTAATGTTGTCACTCTTCAGAGGAGAGTCAAAAAGAACAACAACTTGCAATTGGCCACCTTATATACCGTTTCTCATGATTCGATGCACCTGTCTATGAAGTTCAAAGCTTAATGAGCTCACCAAACCAATTGTGTGTTCCAATTAATCAGTGCTAGGTAGTTACAGGTATTCAAATCAACAAAATGGCAAGGTTGCCCAAATCTATACACCTGTCTAATTTTGTTTTGATGTATATTGCACATTTTCTGTTAATCCAATGAACTTCCAAAATACTACTGTGTCCTTTAGTTATATGAAAGATCAAATACAAATCACCTGCTGTTCCAAACACACAAATATTCGTAAATGAAAATCATGGAAATTGTCAGTGGTGCCTAAACCTTTGCATACGAATGTATTTTGTCATTTGAACAGGAATTGCAATGAGAACGTGATGAGTTGTGTTTGTAAAGAATTTAATGAAATGTATATATTTTAACCCTTGATTTGTTGTGTAACACAAACAAATATGGGAAACATTGTCCCATATACATACATCTTGGGAGTTTTTTTAATATTCAGTTTTTACAGCATTTGTAAGCTGGTCACTTGAAAGAGATTTTTTTTCTGTTTTTATGGCTAAAATTCTACAAATATCAGTTTGAATCAAACTGGCTTGTGGCATGTTATATGTCATAGATGTGCACAAATAACATAAATATTTTCTTTTTTAATAATTTCAGAATTGCCATATTACCCATGTAAGTATTTTATAAGACATTACAGATTGGCAGATAATTACTATATTATTTCCTTTTGACATGACATAAGTTATCTCACGTTTTTGTCATGTTTTCTATGTCCTCTGTTCACTTCTTCTGCTGTGCTGTGGGATTTTATTGCCCCACTGTACTTCAGTCACCACTGGTATGTGATGTTATTGATATCATACCTTTAATTCTTGTGTTTAGTGCTGTTCACATTGTGTGTAATCTGACTTGCTCTTTTTTATCCTAGATTCTCCACCAGCCGTGACAGATGACAGTGTTGCAGTAAGTTACATAAACATCATCAATTGTCAGGTGTTGTTACAGTTGTATGCAAAAGTATAGGTACCCCTGACAATTTCCATGATTTTAATTAATAAATAATTGGGTGTTTCGATCAGTAATTTCATTTTGATCTATCAAATAACTGAAGGACACAGTAATATTTCGGTAGATAAATGGATTTGTTGGATTAACAGAAAATGTGCAATATGTATCAAATGAAATTAGAGAGGTGCATTCATTTGGGCACTCTTGTCATTTTGTTGATTTGAATATCTGTAACTACCTAGCACTGATTAATTGTAACACACAATGGGTTTGGTGAGCTCATTAAGCCTTGAACTTCATAGACAGGTGCATCCAATCATGAGAAAAGATATTTAAGGTGGCCAATAGCAAGTTGTAGTTCTCTTTGACTCTCCTCTGAAGAGTGACAACATGGGGGCCTTAAAACAACTCTCAAATTACCTGAAAACAAAGATTGTTCAACATTATCTTTTAGGGAAAGGCTACAAAAAGCTTTCGCTGAGATTTAAGCTGTCAGTGTCCACTATGAGGAACATAGTGAGGACATGGAAGACCACAGGCACAGTTCATGTTAAGGCCAGAAGTGACAGGCCAAGTAAAATATCGGAGAGGAGGCTCAACAAAATTTTTATGTGATATTTCTGTTGGGGTGCCCAAATATATGCATCTGTCTAATTTCATCTTGATGCATATTGCACGTTTTCTGTTAATCCAATGAACCTCATTTTACTACTGAAAATATTACTGTGTCCTTCAGTTATTTGATAGATCAAAATGAAATTGCTGATCCAAACACCCAATTATTTATATTTGAAAATCATGGAAATTGTCAGGGGTGTCTAAACTTTTGCATACAACTGTATTCATGTAATATAATTCTCTAAGCTGTTACTGGCAGTTATTTGGCACTGTGGAATGGTGTTTTCATAGGTGTACGTTGTGGTGGGAATTGCTGGTGTGGCATTAATCGGATGTATTCTGATGGTGATAATTCTGAAATACGGAAGAAATTCAAAGTTCGGTATGAAGGGTAAGCTTTTCTCGTTAACGGGACAATTCGTATTTACTGCAGCTATTTTGAACCTTTAAATGAATGATATGCACCGATAGATTCTTGATGAATGGAACTTAGAAATGCCTAATATGCGTAGTTCAGCTGTTTAAGAAATAAAGTAAACCAACACTATTTGAGATTAGTTCAATTTCTCCAGCCCCATCTCTCAGCTTTTTACCAAATTAGGGGCAGGCAGAATGTCTTGATACTGTTTTAACAGTTGTCATTTTAGTCTTACTATAGTGTATTATTTAAGACCGGTATTTAGATTTGCAGAACTCAGTTGGACTCCCATTTGAATGTTGTAATGTAGATGTTCGATTCTTTGGCTCTTTCAGCCCCACCACATTCCAGGATATGTTTTCCTCATAATAACAAGAAAGTACACCCTGTCCGTGTTCTTTGTGCTCCCCAGGCTCCTCCTCAGTCATTAGTAATGATGATGATTCCGCCAGTCCTCTTCATCACGTCTCCAACGGCAACAACACACCGTCGTCCTCAGAGATGGGCCATGATGCAGTGATCATTGGAATGACAAAGATCCCTGTCATTGAAAACCCACAGTATTTCCGTCAGTCTGGAAGCATGCTGAAATCAGACACATGTGAGTTACTGTGGCGAGGAGGTCTGTTGATTGTGTAACTGGGCCTTTTCTTGATAAATCCATGACAGGGCCACTCGTTCGACATCGACTTCCTATCTTATGTTACCATAGCGATGACTTTGGTTGACTTTTAGCCATGTGACATGCAGTTAAAGCTGTAATGTCAGACTGTACTCTACAGAGGATATTGCTAAAAAGACACACTCACTGTCGACAGCATTGTTAAACCATTGCACTTGTAGCCATGTTGGAAAGGTAGTTCTGTAAATGTCCATGCTGGTCTCACAAGCAAACAGTATACTATATCAGAGTTTATTGTTGTTTTAAACAGTTGAATACCTTCTGTAGAGTAATGTAATATGGCTATTGTGTGATTCCATGTATGTGATTGGAACACTAGGATTTCTCTCTGATAACTTTATATAAGCCCAAACATATCTAGGGTTCAGAAAAGCTGAAAGTTCTATTGGAATTTCTGTCTCTTTACATCACAGTTGTTCAGCACATCAAAAGACACAACATTGTCCTCAAACGTGAGCTGGGAGAGGGGGCCTTTGGCAAAGTGTTCCTGGCTGAGTGCTACAACCTGACTCCAGATCAGGACAAGATATTGGTGGCTGTCAAGGTAAAGTATGGCTCTTCATGCAGTCATTTTAAGGCAAAGCATTGCAAGTTTATTTATATAACACATTTCATACACAATGGCAATTCAAGGTGCTTTACATGAAAAGGAAAACATAAGAATATAAAACATAAAAAATAATTGAAATAGTACAGTTAAACATAAAAACAAGAGAAAGAGAAAGAATTAAAATAGTACATATAAAACATAGTGCAATCAGTTCGTTCAGTGCTCATTCAGTAAATGCGTAGCTAAACAGATTCTGGAATTAAATGTCACTACTGTTGGAGCACATCTGATCTCTTCTGGAAGCTGGTTCCAGCTGCGGCTGGCATAGTAGCTAGAAGCAGATTCTCTGCGTTTTGAGTGAACCCTTGGTACCTCTAGCTGATGTAATCCTGATGATCTGAGTGGTCTGTTGGGTTTAAATTCAATGAGCATATCTGCAATGTATTTAAGTCCTAGGCCATTGAGTGATTTATATACCAGTAATAATACTTTAAAGTCTATCCTAAATGTGACTGGGAGCCAGTGTAGAGACCTGAGGACTGGGGTGATATGTTCATATTTTCTGGTTCTGCTCAGAATCCTGGCAGCAGCGTTCTGTATGAGCTGGAGCTGTCTTATGGTCTTTTTGGGAAGACCAGTGAGGAGGCCATTACAATAATCCACCCTGCTGGTGATGAAAGCATGAACAAGTTTCTTTAAGTCTTGTCTGGAAACAAAGCATCTAATTCTTGGAATATTTTTTAGATGATATTATTCGGATTTAGTTATTGCTTTAACATGACTACTGAAAATAAGGTCCAAATCCAGAATCACACCAAGATTCCTGACTTGATCTTTAGTTGTTTGACTCCTATAGCATCAAGGTATGCGTTCACCTTGAGAACTATATCTTTGTTTCCAAATGCAATGACTTCAGTTTTCTCTTTGATTAACTGAAGAAAGTTTTGGCACATCTAACTGTTAACTTCATCAATGCATGGTCACAGGGAGTCAATAAGGCTGTAGTCATTAGGCGATAGGCCTAAGTAGATCTGGGTGTGGTCTGCATAGCTGTGGTAAGCAATTTGTTTCTTTCTCATTATTTGGCTCAGTGGGAGCATATACAGGTCGAATGGCGCAAGATTGAGCCTTGTGGGACTCCACATGTCATGGGTGTCCACTCGGACTTATGGTTGCCTATACTCACATAGTAACCTCTCGCTTCTAGGTATGACCTAAACCATTTTAGGACCATCGCAGAAAGCCCGACCCAGTTTTCCAGCCTGTCAAGAAGTATGTTGTGGTCGACAGTGTCAAATGCTGCACTGAGGTCGAGTAGTACCAGCACTGATAGTTTGCCTGTATCTGTATTGGGGCGAATATAATTTATTATCTTTATGAGCGCTGTCTCTGTACTGTGATGTGGTTGGAAACCAGATTGAGACTTTTTCAATGATCTTGTCTATGAAAGGGAGATTTGGGATTGGTCTGTAGTTGCTCAATAAGGTGCGATCCAAATTGCTCTTTTTCATGAGGGGCTTAACAACTGCAAAGTTAAACAATTTAAAACAGACCAAGGGCACCTTGTGTTGCTCTCTTGGTAAGAGCACAGTGCTTAGATTGTCAGGGTCTATTGCTAATGTAACTGTCTCTGGATAAATGTGTCAGGTTTATTAATGCCTGATGAAGGTCATTGGACCGAAACATTGCCAAAAAATCCTGATATTACTAGCATAGACAGTGTGCAAGAGTGTCTTCTATACGTTTATTTATGTAAACAAAGTGAACATCCTGAATCAAAGGGACTTATTCACAGCTTTTGGTTATACAAAAAAGGCTATACAATATTTAGCTATTTCTGCTGTTTCCTCAGGAATGTTTGTAGAATACATTGTCTTGGATTATTGTGCCATGAACAAATCTCTATTTTTCAGACGTTAAAAGAGGCCAGCGAGAGTGGCCGAGCTGACTTCCACCGGGAGGCGGAGCTGCTGACCAACCTGCAACACGAGCACATTGTCACCTTCTATGGCGTTTGTGTGGAGAGCGACCCCCTCATCATGGTGTTTGAGTACATGAAGCACGGCGATCTCAACAAGTTCCTCAGGTTCCTGTCTTCCGGTGCCTCTGTTACCTAGACTATTCATGTTGTGAACAGTAATGCAGCCATAAGACATGAGAGCTTATGTTATAAGCGTGAGGGTTAATCTGTATATTCACTGAGAATGGATAACTGCAATGCACACAAATGAGTTTGTACTGATCTGATGTACAGTCTGTCAGTCAGCATTGGTTAGATCCAAGCTGTGTCATGTCATGTTGTAGGTCCCATGGGCCTGATGCAGTGCTGATGGCTGACGGACAGCATAGTCTGATGGTGGAGCTGACCCAATCCCAGATGCTGCACATCGCCCAGCAGATTGCTGCAGGCATGGTGTACCTGGCCTCCCAGCACTTTGTCCACAGAGACCTGGCTACACGCAACTGTCTGGTGGGAGAAAACCTGCTGGTCAAGATTGGAGACTTTGGCATGTCCAGGGATGTGTACAGCACTGATTACTACAGAGTGAGTCTTTGGCTCCACGCAGAAACACACACACAGACAAACATATATAAACATACACAATATAGCCAAATGTATGTGGACACTGCTACTAATGGTTTTTCAGTGTTTTGGCTAGGCCCATTAGTACCAGTGCTGGTAATCTTAAATGGTGCTTCCAACTTTGTGGCAACAGTTTGGGGAAGGCCCGTTCCTATTCGAGCATGACTGTGCCCTTGTGCACAAAACGGGTCCATAAAGACATTGCTCCGTGAGTTTGGTTTGGAGGTTCTCGAGTGGCCTCCACAGAGTCCTGAATTCAACCGCATTGATTACCTTTGGGATGAATTGGAACAGCAATTGTGAGCCAGGCCTTCATGTCAAACATCATTGGCTTACCTCACAAATGCTCTTTTGCCTCAATGGGCACAAATTCTCACACACACACTGTGTAAAGCCTTCCCAGAAGAGTGGCAGCTGTTATATCTGCAAGGGGGGTGGGCAACTTCATATTAATACTAATGGCTTTGGGATGGGATGTCCAAGATGCTCATATGGGTGTAATGGTCAGATGTCCACATAACTTTGACTATATATTGTACACTCACCTAAAGGATTATTAGGAACACCCCTTCAATTTCTCCTTAATGCAATGATCTACTCAACCAATCACATGGCAGTTGCTTCAATACATTTAGGGGTGTGGTCCTGGTTAAGACAATCTCCTGAACTCCAAACTGAATGTCAGAATGGGAAAAAAAGGTGATTTAAGCAATTTCGAGCGTGGCATGTTTGTTGTTGCCAGACGGGCTGGTCTGAGTATTTCACAATCTGCTCAGTTACTGGGATTTTCATGCACAACCATTTCTAGGGTTTACAAAGAATGGTGTGAAAAGGGAAAAACATCCAGTATGCGGCAGTCCTGTGGGCGAAGTGCCTTGATGATGCTAGAGGTCAGAGGAGTATGGGCCGACTGCTTCAAGCTGATAGAAGGGCAACTTTGACTGAAATAACCACTCGTTACAACCGAGGTATGCAGAAAAGCATTTGTGAAGCCACAACACGCACAACCTTGAGGCGGATGGGCTACAACTGCAGAAGACCCCAACGGGTACCACTCATCTCCACTACAAATAGGAAAAAGAGGCTACAATTTGCAAGAGCACACCAAAATTGGACAGTTGAAGACTGGAAAAATGTTGCCTGGTCTGATGAGTCTCGATTTCTGTTGAGACATTCAGATGGTAGAGTCAGATTTTGGGGTAAACAGAATGAGAACATGGATCCATCATGCCTTGTTACCGCTGTGCAGGCTGGTGGTGGTGGTGTAATGGTTTGGGGGATGTTTGCTTGGCACACTTTAGGCTCTTTAGTGCCAATTGGGCATCGTTAAAATGCCACGGCCTACCTGAGCATTGTTTCTGACCATGTCCATCCCTTTATGGTCTACTTCCAGCAGGATAATGCACCATGTCACAAAGCTTGAATCATTTCAAATTGGTTTCTTGAACATGACAATGAGTTCACTGTACTAAAATGGCCCCCACAGTAACCAGATCTCAACCCCATAGAACATCTTTGGGATGTAGAGGAACGGGAGCTTTGTGCCCTGGCCCACAAATCTCCATCAACTGCAAGATGCTATCCTATCAATATGGGCCAACATTTCTAAAGAATGCTTTCAGCACCTTGTTGAATCAATGCCACGTAGAAATAAGGCAGTTCTGAAGGTGAAAGGGGGTCAAACACAGTATTAGTATGGTGTTCCTAATAATCCTTTAGGTGAGTGTATACATACATACATGTTAAAGCCTGTAAAGCATGATGAATAAGGCATTTTAATGCTGTTAAGCCCCCGGGGCTCGTGGACCAGTGTGCAAAGTTTGGAGGCCATACAACCAAGTCAACATCAAAATGCTGCACCCATTTCTTACTACATTTCTATACGTTCCTAATAGTCCTTTAGGTGAGTGTATATTCTAATTATATATTTGACCCTATTTCTGTGTGTGTGTGTATATATATATATATATACACACACACCTACAAGCACACAGAAATATAGTCAAATATGTAATTAACATTTTTGTGCTGCTTTTGGTCTTACAGCAATAGTATTTTAACCAGAAATATTTGTCATCTATTTTTAATGCCATTTAAATGCTAATTCTATAATCTGCATAGAATTGCTGTTTCCATGGTAATAGGGGGGCAACAGTGCAAAAAGCATTATCAGGTTTTTTTCTTAAGCAAGTAGTTCATGCTTGACTTTGCATTTATGCAATGATGCAAATCTAGCTGTGAATTCTACTGCCCTTTGTTTTAAGGCTTTTTCAGGCAACTCAGTTATTACTGTTAATAAAAAAACAGAATTTTTGAACATGTCTCTCCTTATGTATAAAGACACTTTCTATTATGTCATATTTCACTTTGTGTCTGCTTGAAACAATTGATTGTTTGATATGCCATATGGGCAATGTATAGGCTAGCGTAAAGCACAAATAAGTCCAACTACCAGGCTAACTGCCTTCAGCTACTGTTCTAGAACAGTATAGCGACAACTACAGGCTTTAGTTAGTATACATTGTTCTGATTAGCATCTTAATCCAGTGCTGTAATATGATTTGCCAGATCTAGGCATGTTGAAGATATCTCCCAGGTGGGTCTAGCTAGTTACACTATGGTGTCCTCTGGTGTCAAACTGACCTCCCTGTGGAAAATTAACACAAAACACAAGCATGACTGAGACCCATAGTTTCCTAATTAGATATTGCACATTACCGGTCATTCGGATCTGAATGGAAGAGCAATGTTGAAGCAGTGCAGCATTTGGCTGAACACATGGAAATACTTTGCTTGAACATAATGTGTCAGAATCGCTAAATCAAGATCAGCTATTGCAAAAAAAAGGGTCAATAACAATAAAGGCAATAAAATAAAATGACTAAGTTGGGAAAATAGAGAACATCATGACTTCTACAATAACTGTAGGTCCACAAACTATATAAATTGTATTTCTTATCATGAAAAGTAAACTGCATATTCGACCATGTAATTAAAGGTTAACTCTCACTAAAAAAGCATATTTATTCAAAGGAAACATGATGTTTTGGAGTAAGTTTTAGTGAAACACATTAACACTGGTCTTCAATTTCACAGTTCATTGCAAATGTCATTTTTTGGGGTTTTAGTATAAAATCGAAGGGTTTGCTGCCAACGCAGTTACAGAAGGTGCTGTATAATGAACACTCCCTTCCAGATGTGCGGGGTGGTACCTCCTCAAAGGTTTCTACAGAAGAAGGTGGCATCGGAAGTTGATTCCAAATCTGGCTAGTGAATATTAAAACATTTTGTCAGGCAAAGCCACAGAAATGGGGCATATTCTTGAATTGCAGCTGGAATATGTGTTTCAATCTCAAAATGAATAGTCAATGCTGAAATCAATGGTGAAAGTTACTCCTAAAGAATTCTCCATCAAAACCTCTTTATCTAACATGTTTGGGGTGTGTTGCTTCAGTCCTTGTAATTCAGGCCATCATCATCTGTTCTTCATTGCACCTTCCCTGGGGTTTTCTGAAATCTTTCCTTCTGGATTCTGTCTGTTTCCAGGTGGGGGGACACACTATGTTGCCCATCCGCTGGATGCCTCCAGAAAGCATCATGTATCGGAGGTTCACCACGGAGAGCGATGTCTGGAGTCTGGGTGTGGTACTCTGGGAGATCTTCACCTATGGAAAGCAGCCCTGGTACCAGCTGTCCAACAACGAGGTTCGTTTTCTCTTGATTTTGATCAGCACTGGATACGTTGATGATATATATTTCATAAGAACAAATCCCTCTGCTGTAGTCTCTTTTTTAAACTTAATAACATTGGTATTATACAGTACAGATGGGAACAATGACGTTATAATTCAGTCATGCCTTAATTGATATTTTGTTACACTCAATTTCCACATTTGAATACAGCCCTTAATTGCCCTTAAGAGGATACATTAGTTTAAATGTAATTGAAATTCAATTATTTGAAATGGGAAACGTTCTGATCAGAGGAGGGTGGTGATCTGTTGTGCCCCCCATAGGTAATCGAGTGCATCACACAGGGGCGTGTGCTACAGCGGCCACGTTCCTGTCCGAAGGAGGTGTACGATCTGATGCTAGGGTGCTGGCAGAGAGAACCTTACATGAGACATCACATCAAGGAGATCTACAGCCTGCTTCAGAGTCTGGCCAAAGCTTCTCCGGTCTACCTGGATATCCTGGGATGAGGGAGTCTAGGCAGGTGTGTGTGTGCGCGTGTGTGTGTGCGTGCGTGTGTGCGCGTCTGAACATAATATGTGTTTGCGTGTGTGCTGACTGTGCTTCTGCCTCCTTATCACATCAACTAAAGCCTTACATTTGATTGAGATTTCCTTGTCCTTCTTCATTTGAAGATATTCTTAGGACCAGTTTCTCAAACCCAGATTAAAATAATCCAGGGCTAGGCCATAAAGTGGTTCCATCAAGAGCAAAAAACTATATTTTACCATCAATGAACCTTCAATTCAATACTCCTGGACGACGGGACTATGACAGATTTTTTTATTTAAGGTGAAGATGGCCCAAGAATAGTTGAGACCCAAGAAACCAAATGATTGGTATTCTTGATTAAAAAGTAGGCCTAATCTGGGTCCGCGAAACAAATCCTTATTGTACATTTTATTATTGTATTTTTCTTGTACACTATTTTGCTGGGGAACAAAGGGAAAATGACCATGTGTCAAAATCATTATGGACAATGTACGGACAACTGCTAACATGGATACAATTTTTAACTGTTTCTCTCAACTTGAGGAGGAAAATTTTGATTGAAGTGGTGTATAAAGTTGACACGTAAAAAAAAATTAATGAAGTAAGGCGTACCGCTTATACACACCACTCATGGACTATTTTTATGATGTGAGAACTTTCTTATTGATGTCAGGGGCTCGTGACTCTGTTATTGTCAAGTTACATCATGTCTTCACATTTTGATTGGTGACTAAACTATTGTCATCATGGCCAACCAAAGCCCAGAGCTGTGGAGTTCATATGTTGGTTCTTAAAGTGTACCTCTACAGACTTTATTATTACTTCATTTCACATTCATAACCCATTCATAAGCAGGAAACTTTTTTCATGTAAATATGAAAAATGTATTCACTGTTAATATAGGGCTATTAATGTGTTATGAAGTTTCTGTGTAGGTAACCTCAGACTGAAGAGATTGAGAGCCATCCATCCACGTAACCATACAATGGTAAACCCCTGAGTGTCCATAATTGATATACGCTACAAATGTGCATATTCTTAAAAGAAGAAGACACTTTTCTTTGTTATAAAAACAAGGGTTTACCAGAGTTTAAATGACATGGGCCTCTCTATGCCATATCTATAGTTAATTTTTCGGAATTTTTATTATTAGTATTATTTCACTTTTTTAAATGAATGTTTCAAGTTGTGGTTCATTACCAGTGGTCTTTTCTATCTGATTCTTTTTTGCTAGCTACTGACATTGTCCATTTCCATGTAGAACGTGTTGCCGTTTTGATGTGATTAGTATGTACTGAACATGTCACAGAAACATATATTTCTGGATAACTAAAGCACACTGAATAGATGCTCATCCCAGTATTAGGTTGGAGGAAGGAACTTCGAGGTGTCACAACTCAAAGCACAGCAGTAGGGAAAAGGTGCTTCAGGGTTTAATTTTATTGTTTGTGAGGCACACATTCACCAAAAATGTCCCTGCAGTGTATTGAATCTGTGTTGGTGGGGGATAGACAGGGTAATGGCACTACTGTGTACAAGCCAAGAGTTTACATGATTGACTGGTAGAATGCTCCTATCCAGCTATTTATGCACATCCCTTACTAATTGACTAGTTCATATTATCTATACCATATTATTTGGAACAAGGCCATTATGTCTCCTATACCCTTATTGGTAAGGATCAGCTGTGTGTGTGGCTTAAGGCTGAAAGCAATTTAGATTATTTAGTTGGATCCCCCATGCTGTTGTACAAGCCAGCTGTGAGGCCTCCTGACAGCTACAGTCAGGGATGTAATGACTGGATAACTATGAGGCACATTATGGTAAGGAATACTGTGTGAAGAATTACAAAAACAACTTTCTGACACCCATCACCCCTGCTTTAACTGAATCTTCATGGTGATGTGTGTTCCTCGCAATGATTAATCATGATGGTTGAAAATAGGGGCCATTAATGTCACTGTGCTCTACTAGGTGTGTCTGTGTAATGTAGACCATTCGCTACTCTAGGTTGCGAGCAAATGCCTGCCCCATAGTAAATAAATGGCACAGCCAGAGTAAAGCGTTTTTAATTCTGATCATGGAAAAGGCCCTGAAGTCTTTTACTCATTAACATGAGCTCTCTACACTTCTATTCATTATTGACACTTTATCAGTTATTTTAATACTATCAGTTCCCATAACCTTTGGATTTTGATATGGAGATACTTCAGTGCAGTAAACTAGGCTAGGTCAAAACAATAATGTTAAGTGCAGTTTGCTATGCTTTTTAGTGAGTATGAAATGAACAGCCAAAGTCCTGTTTTGAGCCACATTCTGTTAAATTGTTATATTATCGCCATCTTCTGTGTTTAACTCTGCTGAACACAATAGAAATCTGCCCTTAAATATGTTGAACGGTTTGCAACCTAACACTGAGAAAGCGAACATCTGGCGCCAATGGCGATTCTTTTTTTTTACCAGTTCCAGCATTTATTCCATTCTGTATAAAACTTTCTGTGTCAGCTCAGAATAATCTTGCTGAAATCTGAAGTCCATTCTGTACAGTTCAGATATTTGTCTAAATGAATAGTATGTTATAGAGTATATACTGTTTTAAACAGGTATGTGTGACAAAGAAAATCTGTTATGGGCCACTGGCAATATGTAAATACAAATTAATTTGTTGAGAAAAAATATGTACCATTTATTTGTGCTTGTTCATAATACCAGTGAAAATACAATCCTAATTTTTTGTGGAACTCTGGAAATGGGAAGATTTCTTGAAACTGTCTTTTCTCTATAAACAAGGAACTGATTCAATCTTATGTCCCAGCTCACCATGCTTTCCTATTGGATGGAAGGACCTAAGAAGTCATGACTGAGATATTCTGCCTGTCTGTGTCTGTCTGTCTGCGAGAAGGCCATAGACTCTTTGTTACCTGGAATTTCAAAGGACCAAATCCAACGGCCAGGTGAATTTATTCCCCGACCAATCATCTATCTCTGACTTTAGCCTTTTGGTCTTCTTTCAGATGAATAACTGTGACATTGCATCATGAATATTATATTATGTTGAATGTAATCTAGAAGAGATGGGACCTTTTTTTGAATGTAATCTAGCTTGGGATAGTGGTATCACTGATTATTTTGTAAATATAAAACAGCTAAATTGCTCTTTTTATTTCCATCTCTTTGCAGATGATTTTACTTGCTTTCTGAATGCTGTTCTGTAAAAATGTCAGAGTGTATGAGTGAACATTTGAGGCCCTTGAGCTGTGGTGTGTGAATGTGTGTGTATTTCCTCCTCCCAGCGGGTTAAATCCCACTGCTTAACTATCAGTCAATTCTATCAATCAATTCTATGCTTTGTTCATGTGTGTAGCTTCTCTGCAGTTAATGGAAATGTTCCTTGTAATACTGTGCATTTAATAAAGGTGGTATGTCTTACGATAAGTCGTCTCCTTTCAGAATGTCACTTTCAATTACACTTTTATAAATCCAATCTCAAATGCAATGTTCTGTACATTAAAATAATGAATTACATAGCTAATTAAATTACATTTCCATCCTGGTACTCTTCAGGTGTTCCTTTTGCTGTTAATGTGAAGACATACCAGTATATCATGTATCAAAAATAGTAAAGCATTTCTATCTTCTTAAATCCAATTATTTATTTTGTACAAAAATGTTCTCCCTTCCCAATTGGTCTTATCCAAATCCCCCTAACTCATCCCTGGTCAGGGGCTCTGGAACTTCTTGGACAGAAGCAGAATGTTGACGGTTGCTCCACATCGTTCTTCCAAACACATCGCCAAGCCGTCTGATTCCTATAACACTGCTCGTCTAACACGGAGCCTTTAATCAGCTCCACCTTGAACAATTCTTACTAATCTGAAGACCAGTGGTCCTCAAACCCTTCCATGGAGGGCCTAGTGTATGCAGGTTTTCGCTTTTACCTTGTACAAGCCTGATGGAGTAGCTCACTAATTGGTTAGGATCTCCCCTCACCTGGCAGTCTAGGTCCTAATTATGCTCTAATTGAAGGGAAGGACCAAAATCCACCATATACTAGGCCCTCCATGGAAGGGTTTGAGGACCACTGCTAAAGACCCTCAGCTTTTTCTGTCTTTCAGAGTGCCATTGTACATATTCTTGTCACCATATAGAAATCACAACACATTGTATGTGTAATTCTAATGTCTAATGCATTTTTTTAAACTAGGGCAACAAACTATTTTGGGCAACTTTCTTTCAGACTTTGCATTTGCTTTTGGATTCTGCTATTAATATCTGTCAACATGAGGTCCAAATACAAAAAGGATCTTTTAAATACATAGCCACAGTTCTTAGTTCTTGCCTCGCAGAACAACAGCATCACGCTTGCCAGGATTCATATGCAGGTTACTGCATTCCAGGGCCGGTTCAAGCTGGGGGCAAACACCATTCGCCTGGCATATTATGCCGGCAACACAAATTCAGATTTTTCTTTTCAGAATAATAGTGCTCGTTTTCATTCACTTCAATAATCATTGTGAATTCATTACAAAGCTAGTGACTTGTAACCAAATTCAATTGTATTGTGTGCAGTGATACTTAGTAACGCGTTACTTTAATATGACCACTTTTTTCAGTAACGAGTAATCTTACGGGTTACTATTTCCAAACCAGTAATCAAGTTAAAGTTACTTATCCAAGTCACTGTGCGTTACTAATTTTGTATTTTTCCTTGGATGCTCACCCTGTGGTGTTAACAGTTAAATATGTCAGTTCAAGAAAGACTGTCTTTATTTTATATTTTATAAAAACAAGTATTTATGTTAAGTGAAGTCAAGAAAGACTGTCATTATAATTTCTTTTTATAACAACAAGTACATATTTGTAAAGTGAAGTCAAATCAAGACTGTCTTTATTTTATTTTTCATAAAAACATGTATTTTTTTCAGGAAATAGTTTTCAAGTTCAACTTAAAATGTCATGGGATACATTGTTGCCGTTACTCTTAAAGAGGCACTTCCAATAAGGTCAGTGTTGGCAAAACCGTTTGTCATTTTTATGTTGAGGCAGCAGGAGTGTTGTCAATAGCTGCTGAATGTAACTAATAAAGTAACTTGTAAGGGACTGTTCTTTATTTATTTTCAAGCTACATTGTGTATTTTTTTGTTAATTCTCAGCAAAAAAAAACTTTGTTCTTTCAAAAATATTTGCTCATTCATGTGTAATTACTTCCACCAACTAATCAAAGTATTTTCATAAGCGTAGAATATTCCATTCAGAATATATACGATGGTGCCACTCAAATTGCGATAGCCATGTTACGCCTCCATCTTTAAAATACATTAGCCAAAGAGGGACATACCGTGAAATTCAAGCTCTGCCTTTCGCGCTTTTACACTAGTGGCCCCGTGACGAATACCAGTGGGAGATTTCTCACGACTGCCGGCAGATTTCAAAGCCAGTTGAACATGCCTATTCTCGAGGACATGTAATGGCAGCGCTAGCCAAGCTATACAGTAGGCAAGAATGTTCGCCTAGCAACACGAACTCTGATTTTCCGTTTCAATATAATAGCGCTCGTAATTCATTACGGTAGTGAGCATGTTCATGTTTTGCTAAAATGTGTAATTTGTTGGATAAAACAGACTCTAGTGAATGTTTTTCAAATTTAATCGTGTTTTCACATGAGACACTGACAATTTATTCAATCAAATTGTGTGTACAACATATTTGTTACTGTTTTTAATAAAACATGTTAAATTATTATTATTTTTTGCTATCACATGCTCTTATTGTTTCTTTATACACAATACAATTGCATTTGGTTACAATTCACGGGCTATATAATGAATTAACAATGATTATTGTAATTATTTAAAACGAGCACTATTGTTTTAAAAGATAAAACTAAAATCAGAGTTTGTATTGCGGGCTAAATACCCGGATGGGCTAGAACACTATTCAGTTGCTTGTCATATACCCTTTCACCACTCGATGGGAGAAATTCTTACAAAATGCAGCTTTAAGGGGCTACCGGAGGAGTTTTGGGATCTTTAGTCAAAATAGACCTGACCCTCCCTCACCAGCAATACATTTTTCTATGACCCTCCAAAATGATTGGGAAAAAAGGCATGACCCTCCCCAAACATTTATTGATGCCTTCTGTACTGGTTTGAGCTTGGCAAAGATGTACAGATAGCCACTGTTTTTTTACAATCATGACTTAACCTCTGCTTTCTCATCTTACACACCACACTCCACCAAGATGGTGGCCATTTCAGTAGATTTACTCATTAACATTGTTGTGGAAACACAATAAGCATGGAAACTAAATGCACACTTCCTGCATTACTTCAAATACTAAGATACTCCTCTAGTAAACTAGTATTCACATGAAATAAAACTATTAAACATTGAGACCATTCAACAAAGCACACTGGGTAATAACCAGGACCGTGCACAGACATTTTGGGGGGCTCAAGTAAATAAAGGGCACACACACACAGACACACACACACCCGTTCCAAGTGTCTATTATTTCCATTTCCAAATGTTGCCACATAACCATTTATATTCACACAATGTTCTGAATGTTTTCATTAAAGTAATATAATTCAGTCAGGCTGTGTTCAGTTGACCAGATAAATCACTTAGGCTAGGCTATGAGTAGGCTAGAATAGACAAACTGCCTAATGGTGACACAAGGTCAGATTTCTCAGTGGTTCGGTAGTCAGACTTGAAAACATTTACCAACCCTATATATGTCTGGTCCCCCATCTTAAATATATTCATATTAATAGTATTACAGTATGTTATATTAAGATATGATCAGTGGCCTGCGGTCCTTGTGTTCCAATACCAGATTGTTTTTTGAAATTGTTAATTGAACGCCTATGCCAAGCTATTTTGCAAAAAACTATACTGAACAAACCTAGGAAAGCAATTTCAAAGTAATTACTGAGTTACAGTTCATATAAAGACTCTGTCCTGCACTACTGTACCTGCCTCTGACTGGCTTGCACTTTCTGTAGAGGATAGACAAAGGCAGTGTTGATTAATGCACACATTATATTAAAAACTAAACAATAATATATAGCACATGGAATAATCTAATTCTGGAAAAACAAGGTATTGACTGTTGGACAGCTATCCTATCTGTGTAACTTGCACTTTAATATTTCATTACATTCACCAGAAAACATGTGTTTTGAATTGTATACACCAATGTTAAGGGGAACTTCAGCTTTAAAATGATGTGTAACTTGTGTATCAACTCTTAATTTTGAGCTCAGTAGAGCCAGTTAATGAAGATAGCTACCCAGATCAGCTGAGAAAAGCCCACCGTGCATTGTTAATTTTCAGCGCAATGTGCAGTAAACAGCATGCTTCTGTGTGTCGCAAACTAAGTTCTCCTGTCCAGTGAATAATATATTGTATTAACACAAATTGTAGATTGCTTGCTACTCATTTAAAAGTTGAACAAACTGGCCAAACTGAGCGATCAGGGGAGAAGGGCCTTAGTCAGCACCTAAAGGACTCTCAGAACATGAGTAAAACATTATCTGGTCTGATGAAACAAAGATTGAACTATATGGCCTGAATGGCAAGAGTCATGTCTGGAGGAAACCAGGGACCGCTCATCTCCTGGATAATATCTTCCCTACAGTGAAGCATGGTGGTGGCAGCATTATGCTGTGGGCATGTTTTTCAGCAGCAGGAACTGGGAGACTAGTCAGGATTGAGGGAAAGATTAATGCAGCAATGTATAGACATCCTTGTTGAAAACCTGCTCCAGAGCAATCTGGACCTCAGACTGGGGCAAAGGTTCATCTTCCAAAAGGACAACGACCCTCAGCATACAGCCAAGATAACAAAGGTGTGGCTACAGCACAACTCTGTGAATGTCCTTGAGTGGCCCAGCCAGAGCCCAGACTTGAACCTGATTAAACATCTCTGGAGAGATTTGAAAATGGCTGGGAATCGACACTCCCCATTCCACCTGATGGAGCTTGAGAGGTCCTGCAAAGAAGAATGGGAGAAACTGCCCAAAAATAGGTGTGCCAAGCTTGTAGCATTATACTCAAAAAGACTTGAGGGTGTAATTGCTTCCAAATGTGCTCTATCAAAGTATTGACCACAGGCTGTTAATACTTATGTACATGTGATTGATTTTTTTTAAAGATTTCAAACACACTTATTTCACATTGTCATTATGGTTTTTTGTTTTGTTGAATTTTGAGGGAAATAATTAATTTAATACATTTTGGAATAAGGGTGTAACATAACAAAATGTGGCACTGGGAATACTTTCTGTACATCATATTAGTCAGTGGTTCGAGCATGACTATGGCTTCTCCAACACTATCCCTAGATATATTTTCAGAAAATTGCAAATTTCAAATATTCTGCCAGGGGTAGGTACATTTACAGTATGAGCACAACTGCATATTAAAGAATTACATGAGACGAGCTTGTGGGCCACAGGATGAAAAACAAACAGCTTTAACCAAACCACTCCTAAACCTCATAAAAAAAACTTTGAGTATAGAGCAAAATGAAACTAAAATGCCAATAATATCTCATAGAATCAATTTACATTAAATATTGCATGTAGGCAGCTAACATGCCACTTAATACAATTTAGAACTTCCAATAACTATTTTATACCTTTGCTAGGAAAACAATAATAATGCCACAATGGCTTCAGTTGATCCACATAAACAATCATTTGAATCCATTGAATGCTACTGTTATATCAGGGGTGTTCAACAGGTGACAGCAAAGCAAATGGATTGATATTTATTAAGTCAGACCCTCATCCCCACTTTTTTACTGCCATCCCAAATGTTGACATATTCCCCCCCTCCCTGTAGTATGGCACTGTGGTCTTATTATCAGTTCTACCTACAACCCTGTCTCTTCACACCTACTCAAAAAGGGCACAGGAGAGTTGAAGATCCGGCCAAGTGTTCCTCCTAGCCATCAGCCCCAAGCCATTCTAGTTTTCCACACCGCATTTCCAACCTGGTCAGTCAGATCAGCATGTGTAGGAGCATGAACCTATATATAAGGGGCGCTAGAAAGCGATGACAAAATTCCGGCTACGCTGACATTCATCACCCCATGAAGTTCCCTGCAATATGCCGGATACAGACTGAACACAACCTAGCTTGTGAAACGGGACTTCACATGCGCATCCACAATTGTTCCTGTTGGCTATTTTAAAGTTAAGACGAAACTGCCTTCACTCTCATGTTTGGTTGTCAAAATCTAACAATGAACAGGTTAAGTGACAGCAGCTGCTGGGCAGAAGCAAAGACCAATATGTACAAGTAATGTTAGTGGAAGGAATTGGGTTTGTAATTTACTCCCAAACAGGTTGTAGTTTGGGAGTAAGTGTGAATTGATTATTGTGCAAAAAAAATTTAAAACATGAGTGAGCAGATGAATATTCACCTGTAGGTCATAACAGAATGGCACAATAATAAAACAAAACATGGCAATAAAGAAAACAATGAAATGGCCCCTGTTCAAAAGTCTGCATACCCTTAGTTCTCAATACGGTGTATTGCACTCTAAAAACAAATGGTGCTACATAGCATTAAAAGTTGTTCATTGGCTTGTAATAATAGGGGAACCACTTTAAGTGCTACATAGCACCTATCTTTCAAAATGGTGCTATGTAGACCCATAAGAGGTGCCATATAGCACCTTAACCACCCGAAAGACCCGCTGAAGAACCCCTGAAGAACCAAAACTGGGTTTAACAGGTTCTTTAAATGGTAGTGGTGCTATATAGTACCATAACCTCAGCAAAGAACCCCTGAAGAACCATTTGTTTTTAGAGTGTGCCCCCTTTAGCCTCAATGACGTTGTGCAGTCGTTTGTGATAGTTGCTGAGGCCCTGAATTCTTGTAGGTGGTATAGTTGCCCATTCGTCTGGCCAAAACCCCTCCAGGTCATGCAGTCTTCATCTTGCATGAACCACACATTTGAGATCTCCCCAGAGTGACTCGATGATATTAAGGTCAGGAGACTGTGATGGCCACTCCAGAACCTTCACCTTTTCTGCTGTAACCACTGGAGGGTCAACCTGGCCTTGTGCTTAGCGTGATTGTCGTGCTGGAAAGTCCAATAATGTCCAATGTGCAGCTTTTGTGAGGAAGAATGTAAAATGCCAGTATTGTCCGATAACATGGTGCACTCATCTTGCCATAAATTTTCACAAAGTTCCCTGTGCCTTTAGAGCTCACACAACCCAAAAACATCAGTGAGTCACCACCCTGCTTCACAGTGGTATTCTTTTCACTATAGGCCTTGTTGACCCCTCTCCAAACAAAGTGCTTATGGTTATGACCATAAAGCTCTATTTTGGTCTCGTCACTCCAAATTAGTATGCAAGAAGCTGTGAGACGTGTGAAGGTGTTGTCAGGCACATTGTAACTAGGCTTTTTTGTGGCACTGGCACAGTAAAGTCTTCTTTCTGTCAACTTCACCTTGCAGCTAATTTTTGTTCAAGTATCATCATATTTTGCAACCACACAGTCTTTTTCCAGTGCAGCGTGTATGTCTCCTGAGGTATTTCCTTTGTGTATTTCCTTTGTATCCCAAACAATTCTTCTGGCAGCTTTGGCTGAAATCTTTATTTGTCTACCTGACCTTGGCTTGGTATCAAGAGGTCAAAGCCAAATCAAGAGATCACAGAATCTTTAATTTCTTAATAAGTGATTGAACTGTACTGACTGGCAATTGCAAGGCTTTGGATATCTTTTTATATCCATTTCCAATTTTATGCAGTTCCAGTACTTTATTAAGCAGATCTTTTGACAGTTCTTTTCTGCCTCCAATGACTCCGTATCTAGCCTGCTCAGTGCATCCACGTGAAAGCTAACAAACACATTGACTATTTATACACATACACTAAATGCACTTTAAAATGCCACAGGTGTGTGAAATTAACCTTTAACTTACATTTTAACCTGTGTCACCTTGTGTGTCTGTAACAAGGCCAAACATTCAAGGGTATATACACTTTCGATCAGGGCCATTTCGATGATTTCTATTATCATTATGATTTATAAAGGTGCCATACAACTATGTGATAATTAATGCATTCATATGATCACTATCCTTATATATTAGTCAGATTGTTTGCACGAACAGTCATATTGTCAAAATCAATGCTGAAATTTCACAATTTCTGCCAGGGTATGCACACTTATGAGCATAACTGTAAATCACTCCTTAAGTGCTAAATCTACTAGTTGATATCATTAAACATGAAACAGAGTAAAAGAGGAAGACTCTCAATCGAAACTCACCCAAAAATAAATGCTTGTTTTATGGTGCACAATCTTATGCTAGTTTCCTGTAATAAATAGGAATATTGTTGCTGTCCTGGTTAACATTCAATCAGATTAGTGGTAGATCAAGTTAGCTGACCAAAAGCATTTCATTGCTTTTGTTTATGGGGTGTCTAAGCTGATAAAGCTATATCAAATGGCCAAGTGCCTCATGTAAATCTTGTGTGTCTTGCAGATTGAGGGTAATGGTTTTCCACAGTTGCGGCACCATTCGCGGGTGAAGAGGTGTTTATAGTCACCAGGGGCATTTGTTTCCATAGTGAGTACAGCGTTGTTTTTCCAGTCACTCCCTATTGATACAGGTAATAAAACAAAGGCAGATATTGCAATGCCTATAGTAGGTAGCTTACAGAGATTAAAATGCACAGTCCAGTGTCTGCTTATCTTAAAGGGGGTGTACATTTTCAGATGAATGTCCCAACTGGCAAAGACATTGGTTTAGAAGACAGTAAGAGTGACAACCAATGCTTCCTGCCTCAAAACCACTAGCGTACACCTGAACTTGATTGCGATTGGTGGGATGTCTGAGAAGATGAGGTTAGTTTTGGATGATGACAAAACCCTCTTAAACAATGATTTAAAGGCGCTTATCTATTCCAGTGGGGGTCATCATGACTGGCAACCACCTTTAAAGTCCAGGGAAGTCACATCTGCACAATTGTACTTATTGGAGCCTTGCTGTAATGCTGAATATGTACAACCCAGATCAATAAGCAAATAACCAAATAAGCCTAGAACATACAGCAGCTCTCAAACGTATTTACGCCTCTAATACTTCACATTTTATAGTGTTAAAACATGGAGTTAAAGTCTGCCTTGACTTAACTGGAAGACACTGCATACTGCAACAATAGCCTAGTTCAGTGGTCCTCAAACCCTTCAATGGAGGGCCTAGTGTATGCAGGTTTTCGCTTTTACCTTTTACAAGCCTGATGGAGTAGCTCACTAATTGGTTAGGATCTCCCCTCACCTGGCAGTCTAGGTCCTAATTGTGCTCTAATTGAAGGGAAGGACCAAAAACCAGCATACACTAGGCCCTCCATGGAAGGGTTTGAGGACCACTGGTCTAGATGCATCAAAAAACTGGCCTTTTTGTAAAGGGTGGCTAAAAACATAGCCAGTGTTAAACAAAAAAATTAATCAATCTTGGCTAGAGTTTTTCAGACAGAAAGCGTAAGAAGATCCTATGGTCTGATATGAAAAATCGTATTTGAACTCAGGTATACGGTCGTATGCAAAAGTTTAGAAACCCCTGACAATTTCTATGATTTTCATTTTTAACTAATTGGGTGTTTGGATCAGCAATATCATTTTGCTCTATCAAATAACTGAAGGACACAGTAATTTTTCAGTAGTGAAATGAAGTTATTGGATTAACAGAAAATGTGCAATATGCATCAAAACGAAATTAGACAGGTGCATAAATGTGGGCACCCAAACAGAAATTGCACATCAATATTTAGTTAAGCTTCCTTTTGCAGAAATAATAGCCTCTCGACACTTCCTTTAGCCTGTAATGAGTGTCTAGATCCTGGATGAAGTTATTTTGGACCATTCCTACTTGCAAAACATCTCCAGTTCAGTTAGGTTTGATGGTTTTTGAGCATGGACAGCCCGCTTCAAATCACCCCACGGATTTTCAATGACATTTAGGACTAGGGACTGGGATGGTCATTCCAGAAGATTGTACATAAATGCCAGAGTAGATTTTGAGCAGTGTTTTGAGTTGTTGTCTTGTTGAAATATCCAGCCGTGGCATAACTTCAACTTTGTGACTGATTCCTCTATATTATTCTCAAGTATCTGCTGATATTGAGTGAAATCCATGCGACCCTCAACTTTAACAAGATTCCCAGTACTGGCACTGGCCACACAGCATGATGGAACCTCCACCAAATTTTACTGTGTGTAGCGTGTTTGTCTTGGAATGTTGTGTTCTTTTGCCACCATGCATGATGCCCATTGTTATGACCAAATAACTATCTTTGTTTCATTAGTCTACAGCACCTTATTCCAAAATGAAGCTGGCTTGTCCAAATGTGCGTTTGCATACCCCATCGACTCTGGTGTGTGCAGAAAAGGTTTCTTCCGCATCACTCTCCCATACAGCTTCTCCTTGTGCAGTGTGCTGAATTGTTGAACGATGCACAGTGACACCATCTGCAGCAAGATGATGTGTAGGTCTTTGGAGGTGGTCTGTGGGTTGTTTTTGACCATTCTCACCATCCTTCACCTTTGCTTCTCTGATATTTTACTTGGCCTGCCACTTCTGGCTTTAACAAGAACTCAAGAACTGTGCCTGTGATCCTCCATTTCCTCACTATGTTCCTCACATTGGACACTGACAGCTTAAATCTCTGCGATAGCTTTTTGTAGCCTTCTCCTTTCAGGTCATTTGAGAGCTGTTTTGAGGCCCCCTTAAATACCTTTTCCCATGATTGGATGCACCTGTCTATGAAGTTCAAGGGTTAATGAGCTCACCAAACCAATTGTGTGTTCCAATTAATCAGTGCTAGGTAGTTACCGGTATTGAAATCAACAAAATGACAAGAGTGCCCAAATGTATGCACCCATCTAATTTTGTTTTGATGCATATTGCACATTTTCTGTTAATTCAATTAAATTCATTTTACTACCAAAAATATTACTGTCCTTCAGTTATTTGATAGACCAACTGAAATTGCTGATCCAAACAATTTATTAACAATTATTTATAAATGGAAATCATGGAAATTGTCAGGGGTGCCTAAACTTTTGCATACAACTGTAAGCACTATGTTTGGCACAAGCCTAACACTCCACATCATCCTCAAATCAACATCCCTAACTTGAAGCATGGTATGGGCAGCATCATGCTATGGGGATGCTGCTCATCTTCAGAGCTTGGAAAGCTTGTGAAAATATAGGGCATAATCAATGGGAAAGTACAGAGAAAGCATAGAAGAAAACCTGCGTAAGTCTGAAAGAGACCTTGGACTTGGGAGATGTACAGGTCCTTCTCAAGAAATTAGCATATTGTGATAAAGTTCATTATTTTCCATAATGTAATGATAAAAATTAAACTTTCATATATTTTAGATTCATTGCACACAAACTGAAATATTTCAGGTCATTCATTGTTTTAATACTGATGATTTTGGCATACAGCTCATGAAAACCCAAAATTCCTATCTCAAAGAATTAGCATATCATGAAAAAGGTCTCTAAACGAGCTATTAACCTAATCATCTGAATCAACTAATTAACTCTAAACACCTGCAAATGATTCCTGAGGCTTTTAAAAACTCCCAGCCTGTTTCATTACTCAAAACCGCAATCATGGGTAAGACTGCCGACCTGACTGCTGTCCAGAAGGCCATCATTGACACCCTCAAGCAAAAGGGTAAGACACAGAAAGAAGTTTCTGAACAAATAGGCTGTTCCCAGAGTGCTGTATCACGGCACCTCAGTGGGAAGTCTGTGAAAAGGAAAGTGTGGCAAAAAACACTCTACAACAACAAGAGGTGACCGGTCCCTGAGGAAGATTGTGGAGAAGGACTGATTCCAGACCTTGGATGACCTGCAGAAGCAGTGGACTGAGTCTGGAGTACAAACATCCAGAGCCACCGTGCACAGGCGTGTGCAGGAAATGGGCTACAGT
>JACXGM010000311.1:0-42201 GCA_016801145.1 Umbra pygmaea
ATGACATTATGTTAGGAAAGTGTTTATTGTCTCAGACAGTTCTATTTCATTAAATAACCCACATTATAGACACATTACAATTATCAACCCGTTTCTAAACTATGCAGTTTGTGATGAAGGATGTGAATAGTTCAGTCCGTTTACAGAAGCGTCTGTCTGATCATGGTGGAATTAAGACTGTGTGCCATAATTAAAGTTGGCAGCAGGTGTCACTGTCGAGTCAAGGTTTCGAAACGTTTCACGACGCCTCGAATCAAATGTAACGGATTTAACTGTCAAAGTAGAAGTGTCGAAACGTTTCACGAAGCCTCGACACAAATGTTTCAATTGTATCAAATGTTTCAAATGCCTCGTTTTGACCATCACTACTGTCAATAATAGCTTTACTGGATAATAAATAAGAGCACAGTGCTCAAACTGGCTATGAACAGTAATGGCACGAGACTAGAACATACTTGGTAGTACAATAATCTGGCAGGGACTGATTGTCAATACCTCCCTAATAAAGGGAGGGTGGCAATCAGCCCCAGGTGCGGCAGAGGGAACAGGTGCTCAGGATCAGTATTGATGGGACTGGTGCTCTGGGACTGGTGCCTTCATGGGTGCAGGGAAAACAGGAACTGGTACTCGGGAACGTGATGAAGCCAAACAAACACAGAGACAGACCAAATGCACACACCAGGGCACTAGGATCAGGGAAAAGACACACAAGGAAAAGGGAAACAGGTTCAGGAGGGCGGGTTCGTGACAGTGAAATATTGATATACTAGATCTAGATTAGATTAGAAGGCATGCACATTCTAATGTTTCTGATGTCATGTTAATCCTACTCTACAGTATTTTTTCTGCTATAATAGTAGACTGGCTCAGAAAGTAATAACTATTTGAAGTACTAATTATGTTGCAGGCCTGCTCTGGTGTGTATTATAGCAGAGTCCCCCCCGACCCAAGACAGAGCCACCTGACCTTGAACAAACCTATACATCTGTCCACTGTGGTTCGTGTGCGAGAACATATGCTCCTGCTTGTTTGGGGATTTGCAAACAGTGTTTTTTGGCATCCCATATGTTCTAAATGTTGATTCAATCAATCGCCCCAATCCCATTTGGAAACCCAGCAATCTCATAAAATTGTCTATTAATCACAGTTTGCTGAGCATCATCATATGGAAATTGAATATACCTAGCAGAAAGGGACTTGATAGGTGCCAAAACTGCTGGAATACATCTACTATTGTTGGCTGTAATATACCAGACCTGTCCCCGATCTCCCGCTGAAAGGTCCCGGTGGCCAAAAAACCACATTTTCGCATTAAGGTCCTCGACTTCGACTTCAGGACTGCCAAAGCACTTGTTTAAATAGGTGACTGAAGAAACATTTCACAAATCACATTACAAATCGATTAACCTAATATATATTTATGTTAAAAAAATTTGACTGAAATTGGTGTATGCCTAATTAAGCCCTCATGTTCTAGGCCATCTTGAAGTGAAAGGGAAAAAATAAACCACTTAATAGCAATATGCTGTATACAATTAATTCATAATTCACACATTCATCAATGATCTTGTACAACAATTCACTGAACCGGATGTTTATACCCTGAACATCGCTAGTCACACTTGAGAACTTGCGTACACGAGGTCAGACCAGATGTGTGATTTTATCGCAGTCTACGCTCATGTTCAAATTGATAAATGCCTTGCTTTGCGTAGGAATTGGCGTACGCCCTTCCTACGCCTATTTTAGGTCATAGGCACATTTGATAACTGAGGGCCAAGTATAATTTTGATAATTACGATTATACATAGCACAGGATTACATTTTAACACTCCAGTGTGGTTAAGGTTAGGGTTAAGGTTAGGTGTAAGGTTAGATATGAGAAAACTATGCTCATGCACATTTTTGAATCAACCAATCAAATGATTTCTGCCTTCAAGGCAGATCTGCCTGGAGAACACTTTTCAAAACCTAAAACTGACAGCGGGTTGACAGTGAGTAATTTGGAGGATTATCAGAGGAAGCGGGCGGTGGCTAGGCGAACGATTAAGAGGGCAAAGCGGGAAGTGTGGCAAGAGTTTTGCTCAACCATTGGGAGTGGTACGAACCTTGGTAAGGTGTGGAGGATGTTCAGGAAGATGGGGGTAAGGGTACTGGGGGGGCATTCCTGTGTTGGTGGAGGGAGATGTGTGTGTGGTAAGTGATGAAGATAAGGCTGAGGTCATAGGACAGGCGTTTGCTGCTTTTTACTTGTGTGGTCATTTATGTGAGGAGGCACGGAGGAGAAAGGGGGTGTTGTTTGAGGAACACAGGGCTGTAATGAGTAGGAGAGTGGAGGGGGGTGATGTCATGGATGCAGAGTTTTCTATGTACGAACTGGATAAAGCTCTGGAGGGGTGTGGTAGGAAGGCACCTGGTGAGGATAGGGTGTGTTATGTGATGATGAAGAATGCCTCTGTAAGTGTGATGATGGCGGTGCTGGACCTGTTTTATCTGGTGTGGAGGAATGGGGTCCTGCCGGGTGGGTAGAAGAGGGCGGTGGTCCTGCCATTTTCCAAGCTGGGTAAGGATCCTACAAAAGCCAGTATTTATAGACCCATAGCACTCACTCTTAATTTGTGTATGTTGATGGAGAAGATGATTTTAAGTAGATTGTTGTATTATTTGGACAGTAGGGGTTTGGTGATTGAGGCACAGAGTGGGTTCAGGAGAGGTAGGTTGACTACGGATGCGTTGATTACGGTTAGTAGGGAGATAGCCTGTGCATTGTGAAGGAAGGAAGTTATGTGTATTGCGTACTTTGATGTAGAAAAGGCTTATGTGGAGGGAGGGCAGGTTGATTAAATTAGGTGCAATAGGTGTAGGGTGTAGGCTGTATAATTAAGTTGTGGATTTCTTGTTTGGGAGAGTGTTTAGGCTGAAGGTTGGGGCGGGCGTGTCGAAGGAGTTTGAGGTGGAGAATGGGACGCCTCAGGGCAGTGTGGTGAGCTCAGTGTGGTGAGCTAAGTTAGCGTTGGCGTATTGGGTAGGGCTAAAGGGGAGCTCAGTAAGTCATTCTGCTGTTGAGGTGGTGGGGAGGTGTTGGGGTGTGTAGGGGGTAAGATGAGATCATTTGGGTGGGTGGTAGAGAAGAAGGTGGTGGAGTATGGTTTGGAGGGGAAGGATGTTGGACCAGAAGTCGCATTGGGTAGGGTTCCCCCTTGGTTGTTCCCTGTGCCAAACGTTGATGTGAGGTTGTTGTAGCGTAAGATGCGGTGGGATGCTAGCTGTATCATCTATAGTATGGAAAGGTATTTGAGTGAAGGGTATGGTGGATTTCTGAGGTTGTTTATGGATGGGTCGAAGGACCCAGTTAGTGGAAAGTTAGGGGCTGGGGTGTTTGTTCCAGAGATTGTAGTAAGGATTGATAAGACGATGATGGATCATGTGACAGTATATACTGCTGAGATGATGGCAATGATTTTGGGACTTTTATTTTTTATTTCACCTTTATTTAACCAGGTTAATCGATTGAGAACCAGTTCTCATTTGCAATCGCGACATGGCCAAGACAAGATTGGCTACACATGTAGCTACATTTGGTTAGATTCAAAAATACTGTAAATTCAGTGCAAATATGGTTTAAAATAGAGAGGTAGATTATTAGAATGTAAAGTGGCAGTACAAGAGAAATAACACTAGGATAGTTAACATGATGAACATGGCTGAAAATGGTCATGTGCAAATTATACACAGACAGCTGTGCGGTTGATTATGTGCAATACGCATTAAGGCTTTGATGAGTACGCTACGGCATAAACGGGCAAAGAGTGGTGGTAGGGTCAACATGTACAGCGGTCAGTCAGTAGATTTGAAAGTAATGCCTTAGAAGTAGTGATGGGGATGGTGGACTCAAGTTTCTGGGATTTCTGTAAATTGTTCCAATCACTAGCAGCAGCGAATTGGAAGGAGAAGCAGCCAAATGAGGTGCAGGCTTTGTGGTACCAGTGGTTCAGGCACCGGGTGTGTAATGACGGCCATCCCATTAGTGAGTAGAGGTTGCAGTTGTGGGTGTTGTATTGGGCATTGGTAAGAAAATGGTTGGCACTGTGTTATACTACGTCCAATTTCTTGAGAAGAGAGATTGAATCAGTTCTGTAGACAACATCACCAAAGTCAAGCATTGGGAGGATGGTCATTTTTACAAGGACTTGTTTGGCAGGAAGGGTGAATGAGGCCTTGTTGCTGAATAGGAAGCCAATCCTAGATTTGATCTTGGACTGGAGATGGATTATGTAGGTCTGCAAGGAGAGCGAGGAATCTAGCCATACCCCTAGGTATTTGTAGTTTTTGACATATTCCAGCTCAGACCCATCCAGAGTGGTGATGTTTGTTGGGCAGGCAGGTGTAGAGTAAGACCGGTTGAAGATAATACATTTGGTTTTACCAGAGTTTAACAACAGTTGGAGGCCACGGAAAGAAGGTTGTATGTCGTCAAAGCTCTTTTGGAGGTTTTCTAACACAGTTTTCAACGTAGGGCCAGATCTATATAGAATGGTGTCATCCGAGTAGAGATGAATAAGAGATTTGCCTGCAGCAAGAGCAACATCCTTGATGTATACAGAAAATAAAGTTGGCCCGAGGATCGAACCCTGAGGCACCCCAATAGAGACAGCAGAGGTCCGGACAGCAGGCCCTCCAAACACACTGAAACCTATTGGAGAACAAGTTAGTGAGCCAGGCGAGGCACTCATTTGAGAGACCCAGGTCCTTGAGTCTGCCAATAAGGATGCTATGATTGACATAATCGAAGCCTTGGCCAGGTCGATGAAGACAGTTGCACAATTTGGTAGATGGCTTTTATAATGTCATTTAGAACCTTAGGTGTTGCTGAGGTACACCCACGACCAGCTCAGAAGCCATATTGTATATCAGAGAGGCTGTGGTGGGACTCAAAATGGTAAATTATCTGTTTGTTGACTTGACTTTCAAAGACTTTAGAAAGGCATGGCAGGATGGAGATAGGACTGTAGCAGTTTGGGTCTGAAGTGTCACGCCCTTTGAGTAGGGGGATTACTGCAGCAGCTTTTCAAGTCTTTAGGTATCTCTGAAGCAAGAGAAATGTTGAAAAGGCTAGTGATGGGAGATGCAATAATTTCAGCAGACATTTTTAGGAAGAAAGGTTTCAGATTATCAAGTCCAGTTGATTTGTAGGGGTCAAATTTATGTATGAAAAAGCTAGCCTTAGCTTCCCTAACTGCCTGTGTGTACCAGTTTCTAGTTTCCTTAAAGAGCTGCAGATCGTGTGGGTTATTTGAGACTTGTGCAGTCCACCACAGAATGTTTTTGTGCTTGCTGAATGTGGTCAGCTCTGGAGTGAACCAGGGACTATATCTGCTTTTTGTTCTGAACTTTTTGAAAGGAGCATGCTTGTTCAGAATGGCAATGAATGTATACTTAAAGAAGGACCAGGCATCCTCCACAGATGGTATGAGCTCAATATCCTTCCAGGATTCCTGGGTCAGATCAATTAGGAAGGCTTGTTCACTGAAATGCTTTAATGAGCATTTGATGGGGATGAGGGGAGGCATTTTAACTGCAGACTTATTACAGACACAGACAATGAGGCAGTGATCACTGAGATCCTGACTGAAAACTGCAAGGGTGTATTTTGAGGGTCCCTCCTGACAAAGCACTGCAATTTCACTGTAATGTACAATCCAGTAGGTCACAGATGTCCCGCCAAGTGTAAGGGTTCCGAATAGCAGAAAATGCTAGAGAGTACTTTAAAACAGTTAGGTCCTGAGAGCTATTGCAAGGATGCCTGCCAGGGTTAGCCGCTAAAGCCAGCTAGCTGATGTTGTGCTGTTGTATAGCTGCTAATCTGCTAGTTAGCTGCTAATGCTAGACCCGATGTCTAGGACAAAGGCAAGCCAGGCTAACAAAGACTGGTGTAATGCTCAGGGTGATGTCATCTCGTGGGAAACTCTGGTGTAATCAGAGCACCTCTGAAGAATACATCGAATTGGTTCGGGCGTTGGTGATAGCAGATGCCCTGGAGCTGGATCCCTTTGTTGGTTCAGCAGAGAGTTAAGACAAGCACGTAAAGGGTCTGTGTTGGGTGGAGGAGGTTAGGCCACTTAGGTTGTGGTGGTGGGATAGTGGCGAGGGTGTTGATACAATTTCTCAAGGCTATGGGTGTAGGTAAGAGGATATGGGGTGGGTGGCCATGACCGGCCTAACACTCCGATACAGTAGGTGGAAGTTTATGCTCCATTACAGTTGGTTGAAAATGCATTTTGGTGTGTTTTCACACCTTCTAACGTTGTATCAACATGTCCAGAGACAACAGTTGGACAGTGCTGTGTGTAAGACAATTTTCGTGAAAAACAAATAAAACGATTACTAAAAATGAACAGTAACAACAACTTTCATTTACTGTTGATACAGGATGCTGCCATCTTGGAAAATTAACTTGGGGGGTAGTGAAATAACTCAGACTTCCCGACCAGGAAATTTCCCACTTGGATTGGCGTTCCAGTTAAATTTCGACTAGGAACTCAGAATTTCCGACCTCCGAGTACAAATGGAACGCAGCATTATATCCGGAAGTTGAAGCAGCTCTGGGTGGATTCTGATGCTACCTGGCTATCACCTTACGTTAGCATTTCATAGACTCCAATTCATTTGACAGTCACTTTGACAGCAAATAAATTTACATCTGGAGTGTTTAAAGACTCTATTTGTTTATTGATTATTTCTAAAGAAACAGGACAATGTGTTAAAAGCTATATTACCTTGAATCTCATGCTATGGCCCTGTAGCAGCCATTTTTTCGAAAATATGGTAACTGTTGTGTCATAACCACACGACTTTCTGTCGCACAGTAGAGAAATTACTGTATAGTCCAGGAGAAGCTTGCAGGCATTTGGGGGACGTGGAGGGATACAGTCAAGAGAGAAACCATAGAGAGTCCATGAAAACCACCGGAACAAAATATTTCAGCAACGTTTTGATGGATTGGAAATACTTCCTACACATGCTCTCCGTCTCTGCAAGATGCAAGAATCTGAATGATTCAGACTTCGCTTGGCACGGCAATAAGAAGAATTACATTTTTCAGAGATGTTGCTCACGTCACATCTATATCATCACGTTCAGCTTGAGGCTGCCCAGTAAGCTCGACTACCACCGAATAAGTGCTTCTAATTGACTTCACTTGCTCTCCATAGGAGTGGCGTCTGTTCGTCCATTCATTTAATACTGTCTATGAAAACTCCTATGAGCGAGAGAACAATGGTCTGGTGCTCTCACATCACCAGGGGGCGACAAAGGTCTAATTAATTGGTTATCACCCACAGCTATCAGTGGAATATGCAGGTCTATTTTCCCCCCAAAAAACAAAAAATATTGCGTAATAGTGCTTACAATTGTTATAACAGGGGACTTCACCCAAGGGTCCAGGGCCACTTTCGACGTCTGTGGAAATACTAGACGGGTTTTTACCAACAGATTCCCCCCGTGGGAATCAAACCCCAAAACACTTGTTGTTACCAAATGAAAGAAATATTACAGCATTTGGCGGAGTCATAAGGGCCAGTGGTTAACTTGTTGCAGTTTAAATTCATGTCGAGGTAATCGATTTGGGTTGCATGTAGCTAGCAGTCATTATTATTACATGATTTAAAACATGTAGGCCTGTAATTATATGGCTTATTAGCCTAATGCATTAAACGTGTTAAAAACGATGATAAATCATAATGTGGACTAATGCTGAAGACTGTTCACACAACTCATTAGAGAAAAGTTTATTTGACTTTGGCATTGCCTGTTCAGTTATACAGAATAAGGCGTGGTGTAACAGATACTTATTTTGAAACACCGACTGGGACAACAAGCGGGCGGAAGTAAACACACAACCCCCTTGTCCAAAGAAAGCACCGGGGATAATCGACGAGGTTTCGGCAACATTGGAATGTTTTTAAAATAACAAATTTCACTCGCGTTTCTTTTGCACGCAGTTCGCGTTAGAGGTTTTAGAATTGAGTGTTTCCGGGTGAAATCGGGACCACTAACTTCATTTAATTTGGGTATGATGATAGGGGAAGAGCCAGAGCAGCCGGCTGATCACTAAGCGACAACAAGAACAGTGGTCTACAGAGGGAGCCGTAAGGAAACGGGAGGGATAGATGAAGGGGGAAACGGACAGCTGAGCTGTGCGTGGTTTACCTTCGGAATAACAGGAAGCTAACATCGGTCTGCCCACCTGCGCCGCATTGTCCTGCGGAGAGAAGACAGCGGGCTTTCATTGGTCTCATTGCCACGTCCATTCTATTTTTTTCCGCATCGGTCTTGTGGAATCAACCGAGAGAAAAGTAACTTAACCTTCCTATTCGTGTGGTCGATACTTTACTATTTTCCACAACAGGAGTAAGTCAAGGTAAGTCCGTGGCACAATTCCATTAGTATTATACCAGTGTCAGTGCGCCAGTAGACCGAAGGTGGAATTGAAGTGATATCCTACACACAGTTGATCCGATGTTGTTTTAAGTGATAGTACATTTAGCTCTTTTGTCGTGTTTTAAAATATTACTTAATTTAAGCAATGAACTACGTTTCGAAATATGTTTTAAGAATTGTGTACTACTCTTGTCGCAGATCCCGATTGTAATGGTTTATAAGGCCATGCTTTGGGCGCACATGATCAGATTCTTTACACATTATTTTAACGCGTAATGGTCGGTAGAACTGGTACGCACATTGCAATAGGCGACTGTACGGAATTTGATTTAGTCGCACTTAGTCCCATTTGTTTAATTTCTAGCCATTATGGCATGACATCCTTTTGAAGTCTTCGTGTTCCCAAACTAAAGGGAATCTCCATGCCGTCATAGAAACGTAAGTTACCGAAACACTGCAAACATTAGGGCAAGTCTCATTAACGTTTCCCTTGAGGTAGTTTTATATTTTAAAATCACACTATCGAAGTGAATAATGTTAAGAACAGTACAATAAATACATAATTTATTTTGGCAGTACCATGCGGGTAGTTCATTTAGGTAATTAAGTCGTGACTGCCTGTCGTCCTACACCAATTCTTGTCTGCATTGGCCCTAAAAAAATATGAATGGATGATTCAAGTGTGTAAGCACCAAGTATGATGATTTCGCATGGCCTTTTTTTACCAGGCATAAGCCTGCAAACTTTGATGGGCAAGGTAGCCGATGTTGAAGATAACATATATGGCAACCAACAACCAATAACACAAGGTAGGCACGTGCACAGATAGACCTGGGGGGGCTTGAGCCCCTGCCCCTCCCCTCACGCAAAAAATGCCCTCTTGGCTGGTGTTGTTTTTAAACAATAATTGACATTTTATTACTATAAGATTGTACACATTCACATTCTCCAAAATATAATTGTTTCCGGCTAGCTGGCCTATTTATATTATTCCACTTAAATGAGTAGCAATTAATATACAATGTATGCTAAAATACAATATATTATTCACTGGACATGAGAACTTAATTTGTGACGCGCAGAAGCATTGCTGTGTACTGTACATCGCGCAGAAAATTAACAATGAACAGTGGGCTTTTCTCAGCTCTTCTGGGTAGATATTATCATTAACTGCCTCTACTGAACGCAATATTAAGAGTTGATAGACAAGTTGCACATCGTTTTAAAGCTGAACTTCCTCTTAACATTGGTGTATACAATTCAAAACGTATATTTTGTGGTGAATGTGACTAAATATTAAAGTGCAAGTTACACAGATAGGATAGCTATCCAACAGTCAATCCCTGGCATTTACAGAATTGGATTATTACATATGCTACAAATTATTGTTTAGTTGTCATAATGTGCACATTAATCAACACTGCATTTGCCTATCCTCCTCTGCAGAAAGTGCTGCCAGCCAGTCAGAGGCAGGTAGTGCAGATGTACAGAGTATGCACTGTAGCTGTCAACAAATAGGAGAATGAACCAGGATAGAGAGGTAAGGCAAATGAGTAGGAACGACTGGTCAAAGCCACTCTTGTGGCTCATTATCCAGTTTATGTAGTTATATGAAATGTTGGTTTATTAACTTACATAATATAATAATCTGCCATGTTAATGTTGCATGATGTAGGCTATGTGACTTTGACATTTTATCTATAGACACAAAATGCAACATTTTCAATTACTGTCTACGTTAGTGTTCAAGTGAGGACATCAATTGAATAAATAAATTAAGATCAATGGATTTCCATGATGGGAATACACATATGCATCAGGAAATTGTGTGCCTATACTGTAAATATAGAATTTCTGTTGTTGTACAATACATCAATTTGACAGATTTCCACAAACTGGTCTGTAATGACAGTTACTTTTTTGCAAGATGCTTTTATTTTGTCTGTCAATTGAGTGGTGTCTTTATATGAACTGTAACTCAGTAACTGTAACTCAGTAAAAAGTATAGTTTTGGATGAAATAGCTTGGCATAGGTTAGTTAGAGAGACATAATGACAAAAACAATCTGGTATTGGAAGACAAGGACGGCAGGCACTGTTCAGATCTTAATAATAACATAATACTATTAATATATTTAAGATGGGGGCCCAGACATAGATATTCATAGGGCCCAGGATTACATGGAACAGCCCTGAGTAGAATTACTGAGAATGCCATGTTTATTTCTTTGCACTGTTTTACATAAGGAATACAAATGCATTGTTAAAACACCAACACTTACAGATAGGATATTAGTAGAATAGTCCATGTGAATGCATGGTTGGCCATGTCACATTTTTCATATTTTACATTGTAGTCATTTAGCATATGCTCTTATCCAGAGCAAGTTACACTGCATATAGGGACATCCCTGTGGAGCAGTGGTTCTCAACTCCGGTCCTGGGGACCCACTGCCCTCCATGTTTTAGATGTCTCCCTGCTCCAACACCTACTTCTATGCTCATAAATACCTGGTAGCCTCAGTAGGGAAGCTATGAGACATCTAAAACATGCAGGGCAGTGGGTCCACAGGGCCGGAGAACCACTGCCCTGGAGCAACGTAGGATAAGGTGCCTTGCTCAAGGACACAATGACATTTGGCACAGTTGAGGTTGTGAATCGCCTTCCAGTCTGACTCCCTAACCACTGAGTAATCTGACCACGTGTCAGCTTTAGGCAGTTTGTCTACTAGCCTACTCATTAGTAATTGGTCTGATTAACTGAACACAGCCTGACTAAATTACATTACTTTAATGAAAACGTGTTCAATTGGTGCTTTCTTAAAAGAATAGTGTGTTAGACGAGACTAAACTAGGCCCAAGTTCAGATCATAGAGTGTGATTTATAAAAGGGTTTTGTGGCAACATTGAGAAATGGGAATAATGGACACTTGGAAAGGGTGTGTGTCTATGCATGCATGTGTGTGTAGGGAGCCCTTTTTTTACTTAAGCCCTTGCGCCCCAAACTATCTGTGTGCGGCCCTGACACAAGGCTATGCTTTTGGGGGCATATGATTTGTAGACGTTAAAATGTGTTTTAAAATGCCTCAACTAATGTGATAAAACTGCATTGGCATACCTGTCCTCAATTGTGAATTTAGTCACGTCATTTTAGATCCGGTTTCACAGATATTCCCTAAACTCATGCAAGATTGAGCATGTCTGGCATTCATGATCTCACTCTTGACGTTCAGATTCTATTTATGAAGCAGATTATAGTATGTATTTTGGACGCAATAAGTTTTTTACTATTTTCACGTGTTTCAATTAAGACAGCTGACAGTGATATTTATTAGAATGTTGAGATGGTAAACTGCTACTACAATTGGGATTGTCCGTAAATGCTGATGTGACAGCATGCTCTTAATGTTTTTTTGACAACCTTATTTTAATACTATTTTACTTTTTAATATTACTTTTTAAGACTTTCATTAAATATTCGATGAGGGTTTAAATATTTGATGAGTTGATGCTGACAATAGCCATCCTTCACTGAATAGTGAGATGCTATGCTAGACTTGTAAAAATGCATAGACAGTTTCAAATTTCAGTAGCGGCAACTCCAATTTGTGTTTTTCCAAATGTAGTCTGGATGTGACGTCCTTCTACCATCAGTACAACTGTACCAACCATCTACTTAGCATGACAACTTACTCTGCTTTGCTCGTTTCTCTCAGACGGGAACATCACTTGTCGCCACTCAGAAACTTTTCTCTGGTTTCTTAAAATCCCCACTGTTCTATTTCTGTCTGAATAGTGTATGTTTGTGAGAATAAGAGCCTGGCTCAAACCCAAGCATGTGACAGTACTTCACGTTGGTCTGGTCAGTGAGACAAGGGAGGGGTGGGTGATGTCACAGGTCAGGGGACGGCAAGTGCACAAACATGGGTGTTGTTATGACAGTGTATGTGTGTCTTCTACAGTCCACAACACTGGATCTGTGGTTATGAGTGCCAATTATTACACACAGACGCACAAAAACACAGACATGCCCCCCCCCCCCTAGAGCACTAACACACAGGGTCTGGGGTAGAGTTGCCAGAGCTATGAATGAAGCAATTCAGTCAGTCATGTGAGAGAACTCTCCATGCTTCTGGTACGACAGTTTGTTAGCATTTACACTTAATACACACTGACTTACGCACTCAGACACTCAACATCAGAAACACATTTCACAACTTACGGTACAAGTGTCCGCTGTAAGTATTGGGTGAGTAATGTCAGTTGTTATTTCGGCAGTACACTTGACACATGAATATACAATTGAAAGATGAACATGATTTAAGAATAGTCACCTTTTATTTGTGGCTGTTTCAACATGTACACCGCATTACAAATTATTATGCAAATTGGAATTAAGTATCATAAACATGAAATATTTTGTTTTTCAATCAAACTTATGGATGGTGTCTCTGGTCTCTTCGTATCACTGAACTCCATCTCAGACACCTGTGATAATTAGTTTGCCAGGTGAGCCCAATTAAAGGAAAACTACTTAAGAAGGATGTTCCATATTATTAAGCAGGCCACAGGTTTCAAGCAATATGTGAAAGAAAAAGGTTCTCTCTGCTGCGGAAAAGCGTACAATAGTGCAATGCCTTGGACAAGGTATGAAAACATTAGATATTTCACGAAAACTTAAGCGTGATTATCATACTTTGAAGAGATTTGTGTCTGATTCAGAGCACAGATGGGTTTGTGCAGATAAAGGCATAATGAGGAAGGTTACTGCCAGACAAATTGATCGGATTAAGAGAGCAGCTGCTAAAATGCCATTACAAAGCAGCAAACAGGTATTTGAAGCTGCTGGTGCCTCTTGAGTTCCGTGAACCTTAAGGTGTAGGATCCTCCAGAGGCTTGCAGTTGTCCATAAACCTACTATTCGACCACCCCTTACCAATGCTCACAAGCAGAAATGGTAGCAGTGGGCCCAGAAACATATGAAGTCTAATTGTCAAACAGTCTTGTTTACTAATGAGTGCCGTTCAACCCTGGATGGTTCAGATGAATGGAGAAGTGGATGGCCACCATGTCCCAATAAGGCTGCCATGTCAGCAAGGGGCGGCAGAGTCATGTTTTGGGTCGGAATCATGGGGAGAGAGCTGGTAGGCCCCTTTAGGGTCCCTGAATTTGTGAAAATTACCATGGCAAAGTATATAGTTTTTCACTGACCACTTTCTTCCATGGTACAAAAAGAAGAACCGTCCCTTCCTTGGCAAAATCATCTTCATGCATGACATTGCACCATCTCTGCTGCAAAGAATACCTCTGTGTCATTGGCTGCTATGGGCATGAAACGAGAGAATCTCATGGTGTGACCCCCATCCTCCCCTGACCTCAACCCTATTGATAATCTTTGGAGCATCCACAAGCAAAAGATCTGAGGGTGGGAGGCATTTCGCATGAATACAGCAGCTCTGGGAGGCTATTCTGACATCCTGCAAAGAAATTCAAGCAGAAACTCTCCATCAGCTTACAAGTTCAATGGATGCAAGAATTGTGAAGGTGATAACATGGGACCCGTTCTTTGATAACATGTAACTTGCCCTGTTAAGATATGTTTGATTGAAATAGCTTTTGATATCAGTAAATATGACCTCTTGGTGAAGCAAATTCAACATATGACCGTTTTCAGTACTATACGAACTATAAAATGCTTTGAAACACTGTGGTGCATAATATTTTGGAACAGTGCATTTTGATTTTATTTTTGAAATAAGTACTGTTTTCAATTAAATTCAGCTTATACCCTAACAGTTGATGACTTGAAAATTATACTGACTGTCATTTGCACTTACTTTTTAGGAAAATCAGTGAAAAATATAATTTGCATAATAATTTGGAAAGCGGTGGATATGTTATATCAACTAAGGTAACAGCACTTCCAGAGTTCCATCCTCCCATTTTATACAAGTATTGGGACATTTGTTTTCCAGGTGTCTTAAATTGATCAGTTGTTTCCTGGTGCATTGATTGTTCCCCCAAATAGGCTGTAAATATGTAGTCTCAGTTCCATCCTTTGCTTTTGCCTTTGGAGTGCATTTATTGTCAGTAGCCATAATCCAACATGAAGAATAGGGAGCTGTCTATGAAAGTAAATCAAGCAATTTGGATGCTAAGTAAAAGAGGAACTCAATTAGAACCATAGCAAAAAAGGTGGGCATAGACAAATCAAGAGTTTGGCATGATCTATGACTAAAAACACTGGTGTGTTCCACAATTGTGAACTACAAGGTAAGCCAAGGAAAAGGCACACAGTTGATGACATAATAGTGGTACGTGTGCTAAGAGAAATATATAAAGGGTCAGTTAAATACCCGTCAACCTCCAGGATTGGAGTGTCAGAACCGACTGTTCTAAGTAGAACAGAAGACGACAGAAGCAGAATGACAAAGGCTACTCTGCAAAATGCTAACCTCTGAGCCACACCAAAAACAGAAAGGCCAGATTAGTATTTACTGAAAACTACAGAGATTAGTTAGTTGTTTTGGAATAGAGATCTATGGACAGATGATACATTTAAACCTATGAAAGTGATTGGAAGGAAGAAATGCAGGTTATCTAAAGCATACCGCCTCACCTGTGAAGCATGTTGAAGGTTGTGTCATGGCATGGGCATGCATTACTGACTCTGGAACAGGCTCACTGAACATTATTGATGATGTAACAAGTTGGCAGCAGCAAAACTAATCCAAATGTTACAAAAATGCCTTCATATTCAATGGGTGGCGCTTCACAAACAAGTCGCTACCTTGAATGACAGTCTACGTCACAATTGTCATGGGTTTGAGCCTGACCATGGGTTCTCTGACTTTCCCCGGGCCTCCTGTACGAGGCAGCACAAAACTGGCATGACACTGCCCGGAATTTGGGTTAGATAAGTCAGAATATCTATCATGCCACATCGCTCTCCAGCGACTCCTTGTGTTCAGATTGGGTGCCTGACAATTAAATCACGGATGTATAGTTGGTGAACGTAATCATCCCGTGCATGATTGAAATAAAGGCTTTCGTGTTGGGTGATCAGTGCGGAATCAGTGAGTGGTCAGATGAACCATGTGAGTGTCCCTCGTCATCCTACAGATCTGTACAAGGAGTTGCGGAGCTGCCAAGAATGCAGGATTAGAGGGAATTGGGAAAGGAATAAAATTGGGTGGGAAACACAAAAAATAAAAAAATTGTTAAAAAAAAGGTTTCACTGGCCTAATCCACTCCCATGACTTCAGTGCTGTACTTGCTTATACAAATTGCTGCAAAACAGAAAAAAACATAAATGTGCCACATGATATGGTATGTAAAATACACATGACCTAGAGTGTGTACCATCCATATAGTAATTTCAGCCAGGACTAGATGTGATATGCCTAGCAGCACAATTGAAAAATGACATATGGATATACATATTTTTTTAAGAAAAACATTGAGATATATTGTGAATCGTCCGACTCTAACCATATCTCCCAGGTCTAATTTCACTTGCTGAAGAGGAAATTGAAGTCAGAAATTCCCCAAAACAAGCAAATGTAAAAAAGATGGATGCAGTTAAAGCAGGGCTGCCCAAGAGTTATTGGAGATCTACCGTCCTGTAAGTTTTTTCTTTCCAGCCCTCATTGTGCTAAATTAGGGTTCAAAAGAACTTATACCTCTTTTCTTTCAAAGAAAGAACTGGAAAAATTTGGTTCCGGTTCTTCGTGTTTCGACAGCCAAAGAACCGCTCGCGGCCAGGAACTGGTTCCAGAGCAGCACCAACTCTATGCTGATCTTGAACCATTCTTTTACAAAGTCTTGCTTATGTCAGGGGCTGGGGGTGGGGTTACTGTGACCAACAACATGACGGAAAAGGTGTGACTGACATTTTTACAAACTAGAAAGATAGTAGAATTATAGATTCTTCTGATCCCAATATAGGATTCCAAAGCCAGGAGAAACATTTGCAGAAAGACGATGTAGTCCGCCATTGTAGTTGCTATGCTTGAAGTTGGCGCTAGCTTTTCTGGGAAAGCTAAGACATGTGGCGACGTAAACAGTGATGTAACGACATCGTTCTCTGGGTTCTTTAGTAGTGGTGGGAAGTTTTGCATCTAAAACATGCGAACACATACAGGCAGTTATGTGCAAACGAGGATGTTCTACAGTTATAAAGTGAATAAATCAGTCTTCTTCAGCAAACTATTATGATTTATTTGCAATTAAATAAATACATTTTGCCAGATTTTCCCCTCATTCAAGTCCTCGTTTCACACGCGCTCATAGTACTCCTAGTTCGGTTCAGACGCCAGTGCCGTAAGTCAGTGTTCGGCACATGCTCAGTATCATCAGCTCATCGGTTCTCAAATCGAACATGTCCAAAATGAACAGTTCTCGTTCAGTGTACTGGTGATCCAAAAACCGTTGCAACCGATTCTTGACTTGAGAACGAGAATTGTTGACAGGATGGCATGTACGTTAACAGTAGGTTAAGTTAGTGTAGTTTTGGAGTAACTTAATAACTCCGGGATGTTTATTTCGAGTCAGAGGGAGGGTCAAGCATGTCAAAAAGTAACTTTAGATATTTCTGGATTATTACTTCATGGAGATGCAAACTGTTTGGAACAATTCAGTCCGATTAGGTGAACTGGTTCGACCGATTTACTAAAAAGATCAGGTTGAAAAGAACGATTCGTTCGCGAACCGGACATCACTACTCTCTAGTATGTGGAAAAACAAACAGGTCCTGAAAAGGTTTGTAAGTTGAACCAACTGTAAAATTACACATGAAGTTACACAAAGTACAGATATTCAGTTAGATGTATATGATAGGGATAAAATACTGTGTAGTCAGTAGGGTCTTATTCATTGGTGAAATGTATCTTGAAACAGACAGAAATATAAGAGTATTTATAGTCATTTGTTATTCACTGCATGCGTGAAATAGTGTGTATTTCATTGTAGCTGTACTGCCGTCACACACTATCAATAGTGTCCCCAGGGGTGTGGCCATGATTGCTGAACTAATTATCACTCAAAACGTCAATGCTCTTCTTGGAAGAAAAGGTTGCAACTCAAGAATCTGTCTGCTTGTGATTGTAGTAGACTGAGGATATTGTGCATGTGCACCAGAGTTGGAGACTTAAGTCACTGACATGACTTGAAGTTGCACTTATGTCACCAATAAATTGACTTGTGACTTGAATTGCGATCTGTTCAAAACACTTGAGGCTTAATTTGGACTTGTAGACATTGGACTTTTGCTTTGGTTGGACAGTAAATATAGAAGAGTTAAAACTAGGGAAAAAAACCTGCCTTCATGCCCTGTTCTGGTCAGTCTCTGAGTCTGACAGCTGAAACAATTAAATTTGAACGTCACCTAGGTAACATTAGTGACAGTTTTCCTCAGAGAAGTGAATGGGAAGTGAACAGCCAAAATGTCAATTGGATGTGCACCTGTTCCATTTGTAGTAGGTTTGGCTATGAAGATTTAAAAATTGGAGGTGGCAGAGATGTAGCTACCACATCAAATGTCTGGCTCCACTTGAAGTGACACAAAGAGAGGTTTGTCAGGCTTAGTCAGCAGGTAACTAGCATAACGTTACATTATCTAGCTAAATCAGGTTGTAGAATAAGGTTGTGTTAGCTAACTAGCCAAATTACTGCAGCTGAAATGCACATTGTTTTCAGAACATAAAGAACTGTTCGCTCAAGAATAACCTAACACTTGAGACTTGACTTAAAGACCTCTCTTGACTGCACTGTTGCCAATAGCACAAAATTGACAAGCTAACACTTCATGATTACCTTATATTGTCATTACCCTTTTTGTCAACAGTCATACCTGATTGGTGTTCCTACTTAACATGACAAATGATTACGATGACATTTAGAATGCTATCGGTAATTGTACACTTAAAGAAAAAATGATATTTGTGGTTGCAGCACACTAAAAAAAATTCTAAATAAATTAAATTAGCAATTATATTTCTATGTTGAAGGACATGTTGGTGTGTTGGCTCTATATGAAACAGAGGAGTGTTTTTAATCAGGCTTTGGTCTAGGCTACCCTGTTAGGCGGGGCTCTTTTCAGGCTGCCTCAGAGGTCCGGGGGGATCACTGATAACACAGTTGACGTCAGTCCTCTGGCCCTTAACAATGCAGCCTTTTACACAACCTGATATTTACTCCTCAACCAGGCCTCTCCTGGCAAACTAAATGAGTAAAAGGTATTAAAAAGATATTAGTCACATGGAAAAAACGTGTCCCCCAGTGCTGATGATTTCTAAGTGAACATAAGAACCAAAGGCTGGTAGTTGATAGTTCGTTTTCATCAGGTAGCTGGAAGGATTGTTCTAGCGATTTTAATACTTTTATTTTCTTGTTTTGCGATTATTTATATTTTTTTCCCTGTGACGTTTTTCAAAGGAAAAACAAGCTGGGTTGAGATTGACAGCCCCTCTGCATCTGCCGGTGCCCCTCCCCTTGTCACTTGTAATCTTTGTTATCCTTCACTCCATTAATTAAAGTACATGTAACTAGTAGAACAGCTGGGGAAATAAAACGTTTTACTACACATCCCATGCCACTTTGCTAATATTCATTAGGATAAGTATCCTATGCATACTAAAGATTGAAAGAGAAAAAGTTAAGAGCTAATATTGCTGATCATTGGACAGTTATTCACTACACCAGTGAAACTGCTAGTAGTAATTTAAGTGGTCAAAATAAGTTTTGTCACCGCAGGAACGATGTTACGGCATCAATCCAGGCCACTATGACCCAGCTCTTGACGGCCACCTGCAAGGTGTTTGAACTGCAGTCATTGCTGCTGTTTGAATGAGACACCTGCAATTTCTGTTACAGCCACCCACCCACCTCTCAACTGTCCTCACGCTGACTAGCTGGATCTATGCTCTGAGACACACACACACAAACACACTCCGAAACACTTCCTGCTGCCAGAGTCGAATGTGCTCACCCCTCACAGCCGTTTATGACTTGTGTAACATCCTCACTGAAATCAGATGTGGGAAAGGTAGGGAGGTTTTAAAAGCAGCAGTGTTTTAGCTGGTTGGTCATGCCCCATCAAATGCTGGGATCCCCTGTGCCAAGTACCTTCTTCTGTGGAATATGCTCAAATCAATAGCATAAGGCACCATATGATGTGTTAATGAAGAGACGGATTGCCCAGTGGTTATAGAGTCAGACTTGTTGTCTGAAGGCTGCCGGTTTGACACTTCACCCTAATTTGCTCCAGGCGCATGCCCTTTGTTCACTGGAAGTCGCGCTCGATTAGAGCGTCTGATAAATGACTAGAATGTACATGTGTAATGTTAAGGTGCACGTCTACTCTGGTATATGCACATCTACTTCCTATGATCTTCGGATCATCATGGACATTCAGACATATGAACCAATTGGACAGTTAGTGAATTCGTCAAAAAGAACAGCTGCCTCATGAAATGTTCTCCTTTCCTGCACAACACGCCACGACCTGCCAAGGAATTTAGAGAGAACATTGAGATGGAGGAGGAGCCAGAAGGTGAAGGTGAAATAGCAACAGGAGAGACTTAGCTTGGCAAGGAACCATACAGAAAATAATGATTATACAATATATCCGGAAAGTATTCACAGCGCTTCACTTTTTCCACTTTTTGAAGTTACACCCTTATTGTGACATGGATTAAATCCATTATTTCCCTTAAAATTCTACAAACAGTACCCCATAATGACAATGTGAAAAAAGTGTGTTGGAAATCTTAGCAAATTTATAAAAAATTTAAAATAAGCACATGTACATAAGTATTCACAGTCTTTGTCATGACACTCAAATTGTGTTTCCACAACTTGATTGGAGTCCACCTGTAGTAAATTCATTTGCTTGGACATGATTTGGAAAGGCACATACCTGTCTATATAAGGTCCCACAGTTAACAGTGCATGTCAGAGCACAAACCAAGCCGTGATGTCAAGAAATTGTCTGTAGACCTCTGAGGCAGGATTGTATTAAGGCACAGATCTGGGGAAGGGTACAGAAAAATATCTGCGGCATTGAAGGTCCCACAGTGGGCTCCATCATCTGTAAATGGAAGACGTTTGGAGCCTCCAGGACTCTTCCTAGAGCTGGCCGCTCGGCCAAACTGAGCAATCTGGGAAGAAGGGCCTTGGTCAGGGACCTTTTAGAAGAACAACCATCTCTGCAGCACTCCACCAATCAGGCCTGCATGGTAAACTGGCCAGACGAAAGCCACTCCTCAGTAAAAGACACGAGAGCCTGCCTGGAGTTTGCCAAAAGGCACATGAAAGTCTCTCCGACCATGAGAAACAAAATTCTCTGGTCTGATAAAACAAAGATTGAACTCTATGGCCTGAATGGCAAGCGTCATGTCTGGAGGAATCCATGCACTGCTTATCACCTGGCCAATACCATCCTTTCAGTGAAGCATGGTGGTGGCAGCATCAAGCTGTGAGCATGTTTTTCAGCAGTAGGTACTGGGAGACTAGTCAGGATAGAGGGAAAGATGAATGCAGCAATGTACAGAGACATCCTTGCTGAAAACCTGCTCCAGAGTACTCTGGACCTCAGACTAGGGTGAAGGTTAATCTTCCAACAGGACACTTGGCCTTAAGCACACAACCAAGATAACAAAGGAGTGGATACAGGACAACTCTGTGAATGTCCTTGAGTGGCCCAGACAGATCCCAGACTTAAACCAAATTTGAACATCTCTGGAGAGATCTGAAAATGGCTGTGTTCCAACAATCCCCATCCAACCTGATGGAGCTTGAGAGGTCCTGCAAAAAAGAATGGAAGAAACTGGCCAAATATAAGTGTGCCAAGCTTGTGGCATCATACTCAAAAAGACTTTAGGCTGTAATTGTTGCCAGAGGTGCTTCAACAAAGTATTGAGCAGAGGCTGTGAATACTTATGTACATGTGCTTTTTTTGTTTTTTTTAATTATATTTGCTAAGATTTCAAACACACTTCAAATTTTCATTAAGTATTGTTTGTATAAGTTTGAGGGAAATAGTGAATTTAATCCATTTCGGAATAATGGTGTAACGTAACAAAAGGTGGAACAAGTAAAGCAGTGTGAATACTTTCTAGATGCACTGTATCCTGTAAAGCGATTGTGGTCAATGAAGGCAAATACACTAATGTAATTATAATAATTTTTATGTAACCAATGGTCACAATTAGATTTTCCTCTTTGTTTGTTTTAAATGTTGCTACAGTATACTAAAAAAACATTATATTCTAGCACACAATATACCGGTAAAAGATCTGTAAGCTCAAATATTTCATGCATGTGAGCAAGTTTTAAAATGTGTGGTTTGTTTCAAACAACTGAAATTTAAAATGTTTTAAGTACTGCAAAATGCTAGATTATGGGGTAGCGAAGCTAAAAAATCTGTCTTGTCAGACTTGAGGTAAAGTTCATAAATAAAGATAAAAATGAGCCAGTTGGTTTTTAGCCAAATTTTTAAGTGTTTCTATAGAAGAAATGCACTTTATGGACAAAGTAGAGAACAGGTGACGCATAAGAGGAGCCTAGAGGTCCAAACACTTCTTAGTACCCTCAGGAAACCACATTCCCCCTCTCACCATGACAACCATGCTACCTCTACCCTGGATGATGCTACAGTTAGGCACACTATTTTCTGTTTGTTTACCCTACCTAAACAACTTAGTATAGGATGAAGCACAGATCTTTAGTAGGATGGGTGGTTATAGCCATCCACCTTAGTGTTATTTATGCACAGCCACTTTATATCTCAACAAATACACCTCTCTACCTCAGACCCTATTCTTTGGGAAAATAAATTCTCCCACTGACTGTATGGCACAATGCCACGCCACTGTACTTATCAAATATCTACCTCCATATACTGACATCTGTTGCACAACTTTTACAAATTCCTAATTGTTTGATCTGAAGACCTGAACACTGTATTCCTGTTTTTACTATTTTTATTGTGTACTTCTTTGTCGGGTAACTTCATGCTCTCTGCACCTCAATGCTTTATCTTGGACAGGTCGCCTTTTCAAATGAGAAACTGTTCTCAATGCTCTCACCTGGTTAAATAAAGGTTAGAATAATATAGATAGATATAGAGAGAGAGAGAGAGAGAGAGAGATATAGATATATCTCTATGTCTAGTACAGTAAAATATTTTGCACAGGCTAAACACAAACATCCTTAGTGTAAACATGTTACGCTGTATTATGTTAGACAGGTCAAATAAAGGGAGGACTATCAGCTAATGTCAAATGTAGATCTTGAAAGTCGTCCTGGTCGTTACACATTAGTTCTTTCAATGGTTACAGAAGACATTACTCCCCTATTAATACTAGTTTTAAATAATTAGAATTTACGCTAGGTTTAGTACAGCACGATTTAGTCACCAAAAACCGTGTTCATATCCTGCTGATTCACACTGGCCAGGAATCCCAGTAATGGCATATTGACCGGTTACCACCAGTCTGGGCAAGGACATGGCTGGCAGGGATTGCCTTGACTCATCGCGCTATAGCAACTACCGCTGGCAGGTCTTGTGCCTGCAAGCAGTTAGGGTTCCACCCACTCTCTCTTATCTTTGACTCTCTCAAATTATACACGGCATTGAGTGCTCGAGGGGTTGGACATTCTGATATTTGTTCATGCACATGGACACTTTTCCATGACATAAGTCTGATTATACAGTACACATACTGTATCAAATTAAATTTAAACTAACCAGCCACAACACTAAACACAATATTCCTTCCTTAATGTAGCCAGCTATTTATCCAGCTATTTCAGTTACTTAATATTTGTCACAGTAAATGTGTTTTTGTACCGCAAAATCGGCCTTTTACAATGTAACAATAGGTACTGAAGACATTGGCGAAAGTTTGGTTGGTTGTCATTGTTTGATAGATAAAGCATTAATGGTCATTGTTCCTGGAGTTTCTAACATTTATTTATTGCCTGATTTAGTCCCAAGTCGGATGCATTTTTCAATCAGACCTTTAGCACTTTTAGGTGGAAGTGTCTGAGGTTAAGTTTATCGATCCAAAATAGCCGCAGCCTCCGCAGAGCAAAAAGAACTAGAAGCTCTCAGAGTCAGAGCAAGCTATGACACAGACTGAAATTATACACTGGGCTGTAATGGGATCAAATAAGGGCCAATAATATTTTGAGGTTGTCAAGTGATGTTTGCATGTGTAAAAATGTTTTGCATCTGTGGAAATATTTTGTGAATGTGTAAAAACGTTTTGCATCTGTAGAAATATTTTGTGAATGTGTAAAAAAGTTTGGCATCTGTAGAAATATTTTGTGAACGTCTGCAAATGTTTTGTGCAACACTGGAGTTACAAAACCCAAGTTACGAGTTGCGAAATTTTGACTGTTCAAGTGCCAAAACGTTATCCAATCAGCTTGTTGCTTATTGATTAGCCAGTCACAACGCTGCCCAACGATCAACCATTTCAATCCTTAATGTAGCTAGCATTACACAGGATCATGTGTATTTATTATATACTAAGCGATCCAGATTGTGTATGTAAATGGTGGTATTGAAATATTATAAGTTAGTAAATATGTCACACTATTTACGGTAGTGGGCAAAAGATTCTAGCGAGGCGCGTTCTCGTTACTTCTCTGCATTCTAGTCAACACGGAGGAGTACGAGGCTGGCGCTTTATCACAAGCATAGACCGTTCACATGTAACGCAGGGAGGCAGATTTTTTAGTGTATTCCAAGCCTTTCATAGTTTCCCATTCAGAATAATAGCGTTTAATTCAACGTGATAAAAATTGATTAACAACAAAGGAAACATTACACATTTCATAAATATGCCACTAAACTTTATGAGAATAGTGTGACATATTTTCTAACTTATATTATTTTAATAAGACCATTTACATTTGCAATCTGGATTGCTTACATATATAATAAATACACAACATCCTGTGTCATGCTAGCTACATTAACGATTGAAATGGTTGGCAGCGTTCTGATTGGCTAATCAATAAGCAACGAGCTGATTGGATTGCGTTTTGGCCCTGTTTTGGCACAGTAAAAATTTTGCAACTCGTAACATGGGTATTGTAACTCCAGTGTTGCACAAAACATTTGCAGACATTCACAAGGTATTTCTACAGATGCAAAACTTTTTGACACACTTACAAAATATTTCTACAGATGCAAAACATTTTTACACATTCACAAAATATTTCTACAGATGCAAAACATTTTTACACATTCACAAAATATTTCTACAGATGCAAAACTTTTTTACACATTCACAAAATATTTCTACAGATGCAAAACTTTTTTACACATTCACAAAATATTTCTACAGATGCAAAACATTTTTACACATTCACAAAATATTTCTACAGATGCAAAACGTTTTACACATTCACAAAATATTTCTACAAATGCAAAACTTTTTTACACATTCACAAAATATTTCTACAGATGCAAAACATTTTTACACATTCACAAAATTTCCCCAGATGCAAAACGTTTTTACACATGCAAACATCACTTTGCAACCTCAAAATATTATTGGCCCTTATTTGATCCCATAGGCTGTGATGTAATGCACAGTGAGTCTGTAAACTCAGAGCAGACAAACTATGGATGTCCTCAGATCAACCTCTAAACCTTGTTGTTTGTGAGACCCATACAGTCACTGGAGCAGACCTTTGTTCAGTCAAGCAGGCCGAAGGTAACTGATTTACAGCACCCAGGTGCACTTTGACAACTACCCTCCCCCACACCTCACAATGGGCCCTAAAAATACTGTAGCTGGTAATGCCATTGGCCTTCAAACCCACACCAGGCGACTGTATGAACACACCAACTACACCAATATCCAGAGACAACCTTCACACACAACTATCATTAGCAACCACCATTAGCTCCTCATCACACATCACGGGGACTACTGTATTTAGAGTGTGTGGGAGTTTGTGGAAGTGTACCATTAATGGGTGTGCTGCTTTTTTGACGGACAGACAGAGGTCCTTTGTTTATGGCTACTCTTTGATGACGTGTGTGTGTGTGTGTGTGTGTGTGTGTGTTTTCTGGGTGTTCAACTCTCAATTGGTTGGAATAAACCTGACCCTGGAATGAAATGCATGCTTCATTTAGTCTTGGTCATACGTGTTGCTCTCAGATGGCTGGACAAACAAGCTTCTAAAGTAACAGTATTAGCAACCTATCGGAAGGATCTCAAGACTTGTGCTTCTGAGGTACCATTCACTTTTCAGCCTGCTCAGTCCTACCCTGAGGAAAATGCAGGGGTCGGTACAATGCTACAGTGTCCAGATGGAGTCACTCCCCCTCAGGGGGTGCAAGTTTGGGTTGTAATTCTAGGACTAGAACGCCCCCCTACTTTCTCAGAAGGGGGTACACTTTCATGTGATGGAGGGGGATGCAGAAGTTGGATAAGACTTTGGGGGGGGTCAGTGAGTATGGATAAGGGGGTAATTTGGGTGGCGGGGGGACACTTCTCAATCTACATTCCTTGCATTCCACAGGGAGGGGTTGGGGGAGAGGAAGGGCATGCGAGATGGGTAAGGTAGGGGAAAGGATGGGAGCAAGGGACACAGACAGTTTTCTAATCTGCATCTGCCCCATTTTCTGGTGGTCTCAAGATCATGTCACAGTTAGGAGACATAAGTCCTCCAGACAGGACGGAGTGTACTGTTACATACACCCTTAAGATTGTGTAAAGGCTTTCTGTCAGCATCTACGCTCCGAGCACCGAGGCAGAGCCTGGTTCTGCGTCATCCACCAGGACATTGGGCATTGTGCTACGTCCCGTTAGCATTGTTCTGCTAGCGCCGTAAGCCTGCCCGCTAGTGTGCCATTGATTCAGTGAAGAGTCCAGTGTTATCTTAGTCAGAAGCTCATGCTTCAATAACAAGGCCCCTTGTACTGAGGCAACTTCGATGGACATTGGTGGAATTGCACTGAGATGAAGTGATGTGCTTTGAGGTTCGGATCAATAACCGTACCAGTAGGCTGTGTTGCTATGGGTTTGGACTGTTGGTTAGCCAGACACATAAACAGCAATATACAGACGAGGGAACTAGTCAGATACAGACACGGGCTGAATGACCAACAGCTCAGAGATTCTGAGTCATGTGAACCTGTAAAAGGTTTGATAACCCTGAAAGTTCTATGAATATAACCAGTCAGTTAAACATTGACTCTCCAGACTACAAGATTGTGTCAGTACTGCAACTGCTCCAGAATTCCAGGAATAAGTCTGGTGTTTGTAGTGTAGAAAGAATCGTTTGTTAATGTGTGACATCTGTTTAGCTGTTAATTTACATAACCAATTCTGGGGAAAAGCCGAGCTGTGCGGGTTCTTTTTATTTTTAGGTGACTATCCCGTCAATGCAGGTGTGTGGTGTTGTCTGTTACATGCTTCGACATTTCATAGTAAACAAGAGACTCACGCATACCCAAACCCTTCACTAGTTGCATCTATGGTATCAACCTCTTAAATCTTTGCCTTGGGGGAAAAAACAGGAAGTCTGCAGCCTTCCTCCTTAAGTGTGTATGGCATATCGGTCTTCATTGTGTATATTTGGTGTCAGGCTGCATGTGTCTAAGTCTGCAGTATCACGTTTATTTACATACTACAGAGTTTACATTCCCTCTACTGTCACTAAGTGGGTTTAGTCCTTTTGAAGTGAGGGAGATGGTGTGATTAAGACCACTGTGATAACATCAGAGTCATATTGTGGTATGCTGGTTTCGTACTGCGACTGCTTTGGATTTCCTCAGTCGCGTTTGGAAATGCGGCAATGCAAACTTTTGCGGAGAGTGAGGTTGGAAAAAGTAAATGAGGGAGTGAATAAGGGTGAGACGTCTGAGTACCAAGTCTTGCAATGTCCGTTGTCTTATCTTGAATGGGGAGGAAGGCAAAGCCACTGAGTGAAATGAATGGTGGGTCTGAAGGCCTTACAGGGCTATGGTCGGAGCTGTGCCCTGTACGACCCTCTGTACTCCAACATCTCTTGCCTGTGTTCTGTACCTGATACTGCCCAAACTGATTTTTGTTTTTACTCTGTCCCCAGATGCAGTGTTCCTTCACCTCTCCATGACCCCCAGTATGAAGCAGAGACACAGGAAATAAGATCCTCTGAGAGAGAAAACAAGTAAGACCTGCATGCGTTTGCTTCTTTAGGCAAAGCACAATTCCGTCCTCGCTAAAAACAAATCAGGATTCGAAGACTCTTTTCGCCTAAATGCTTCTGATGAAGATAACGCTGCATGTATGTGCAAATGTGTTCTAATCGAGAGTGTGTGGCTGTGTGCATTGGAATGCGTCGTGTTAAGTTTGGTGGAATCTTGGAGAGTATAGGTGTCCTGACAGGCGGGGCGTGTTGGAAGTCCACCAGCAAGAATTTGGGAAAGCTGCCGGGTGGAAGATGCGTTGCTTAGGCACAGCTTTCACCCGGCAGGGTTATGCTATGTTGTGTAATCCACATCACCATGGAAACAGGATTATTGGCCTAGGAACTTACTAGGGAGTACGTCACCGCTTGTCTGTTCTACAAGCCTGGTGCTGGCCAGCGGTGGGATACTGAGGGTGTGTTCCCATGTTTGTTTTGTAAATCTTCAAAACCAGGATGGATGGATTGAACTCCTCCCAAGTCCTGTGATCCACATATGGCCTCTTCTGTAGGAACATGAAGTTATGGTTGAAACCCTGACAGAGGGTGACTGACTCATTAGAATTGTTGTGTGTGGTTGTGCTAATGGATGTACATGTTTATAGTGTACATACGAATGCTTGTCTACACGGCAGTCATTTTCAATGTTAAATCTTGGCCTAGCTTAACTGCCTCTTCCCAGCTCCAAAACAGAGCTTTCTGTTTGTGTAGAAGGTTATACGCATATGCACAATAAAATCAGAATTTATATCCTCTTAGACTAGGTATGTGTCCAATGTGGACAGGTACATCTGTCGGCATGGCAACCTCCTGGCCTGTTGTCAGTCTGGCACTATATGGACCAGTGTTCCTGCACCTGGTTATTCTCTACCTCAGTGATTAGTGACTACAGTGAGCTAGTTCAGTGGCTACAGCTAAACTGTGGAAAGTCTGGTGTGCCCCGAGGAGAGGGTTGAAAAACACTGTTCTTCCTGGTTGTTCTCTTTGTCTGCCTGTTTCTCCTTCTAATGTGGAACCAGACTGATTCTGTTACCTGTGGTTAAGCCGGACTCTTTGATCCTTCGACTTTTCCCACCTCTCCCTCGGCAGTCCCCCCCGACCAAAGGAATGTTGATGTCCCCTTCCCTCCATTTTTGCATATCAGACCATAACTCCATTATTTCCCTTTCCTCTTACAAGATCATTTAAATGGGTAACAGCGACATGGTCAATATGTAACTGGATGAAGGAGATGTTAAGCTACACAAACGTTTCCCGAACAGACTCTGGATTATGTCGTGCCAGAGTTTGGTGTACCGTTCTAAGCTCCAGACAACACACGTGCCCCTGGCGACAGGGTTTTGAGCCCCAGTTCAGTCGCTGTCTGTGTCCTTCACTGTCTCCCCCTATATGCCATTCTCCCTAGCCTATAATAATAACATAGGCCACACAAAAGACACTTTATGTCCTGGGATTTGTCAGACAAAAGTGACTTGACCCGAACACCTAGCATGCTACAAATGCTTTAAGGACTCCATCACCACAGTGCAACATGTGTACTAGATGGAGGGACAAAGGACTAACATCAAATCCTACAACATCAGATGGTCAGATCTGATAGTGCTCACAAACTTAACTAGGTAGCAGATGAGCTAAATGTCTACTATGCATGCTTCAAACCAAGTGGCGTTGAACCATGAACAAAAGCACCTGCTGTTCCGGATGACAGTACTATCACTCTGTAGACCATGGACGACTTTTGAACAGCCTAACGTTCACGAAACATTCAGCCAAATACATAACCAGGGCACATACTCAGGGCTTGTTCCAATTATTGTGTAGTGTTGTCCCACGGATACCTTGAACTTCTCCCGGGCCCAGTCCGTAATTTCAACGGGTTTCAAGCCAGTGTCCTTGTGAATAAAAATGACAATGCCATCTGCCTACATTAATATTGTACAGCAGCACTCGCATCTATAATCAAGAACACATGCTCTGAAAGTCTGGTCAAGGCTTACATTAACCCTATTATCCTGAACACTCTGAAACCACTCCAATTTGAATAGTGTCCACACAACTAGCAGAAAGTCTACTGCACAGTACCCTGCCCTCACCCACCTTGACAAGCCGAATACCGTATGTGAGAATGCTGTTCCACTACAGCTGAGCATTTAACTGCATAGTGGCCTTCAACTCGTCACTAAGCTGAAGATCCAGAGATTGACCCCAAATCCCCCATCTGGATCACATTGGGACAGCGCTGGCTGACGTAGATGGTGGGACTCCTCTTTTTAAGCCCACTGCATAGATGTGACGAGCCATGTCAAAAGAATTTCTCTGCATAGGATGATGTGATGTTATTCGATGCATATGATAAATAAACGACTTTGACTTTGACTCCTAACATGTCGCTCTTGTGTGACTCCTTGTTTTCAGGTCGGGCGCCTGTGAATTCAGCCACGGTTGTATAGTTGGTGAATGTGTAATTCCTCTCGCGTATGTAGCCGACTTAAGGCTTCTGTGTTGAATGAGTAGTGTGATCAGAATCGGACGGCTTGGCTGGACATGATGAGGTGACACCCCCTCACCCAAGATACTCTTACAATTAGCTAATGTCCATCAGTAATTGATTTGCACAAACGTCCTTTCAGCTCAATAATGATGGCAAATAGTTAAGGTAGCATACCACTTTCGCACAGCACTTTATATACAAATAAACCTGTACTACGTCCTCCTGCGCATTCACTCTGAACTACTTCATATAGCCAATCTGTTTTCCTTTGTCATGGAATTAAATAATTAAAATTATAAAAAGTAATACATAAAAAAACAGAATCTAGAACATAGAATAAAAGGAACCATGTACATATTTCTTTATTTTTTATCTTCTGTAGATATTTTTGGTATTTCTTACTTTTTTGCATACTGGGAAAAGACTGTAATTTACAAAACCATATGACAAATAATGTTTGGTATACATTTAATTTGACCTGACTACAAAAGCCACCTAATTGGTACAAATCTTTCATCCCAATGTCTGATGAGGAAAGGCTCTTGCAATTCCCAGAAATTGAGCTCCAAACTTTCTCTCATGAATAGTTATATTTGTATTTTTTAAGATTATTTTCACTGTGATGTCTTTAGGTTATATAAATGAGCGTGCCACCCTGAAACCTTCCGTATACAATCCTAGGAAACCCTGCCCTGGTGCCTATTCTTAATGCCCTTTTAACACTTCACTTCTATGTGTGTCTTTCGAGAATGAGTTAACCCCACTCCCCCCCCACCCACAGACACTTTGCAAACATTTTTGGGAAATACATTTTGGGAGATGTTAACATTGTAATCATTTCCATTTCTTTATGGACATTTCTAGAAATCTGTGCATGTCACCCTCAAAAGTAGCAATGTTTTTATGTTTTGTTTTTCCTCCCAAATACCTGTCGACCATTCAAATAACTGACATGCCTTTAAAAAAAAAGCCTTTTCATTTAAAAGGGGAAAAGAAAAAAAGAGGAATAAAATAGAATGTAAAAAGGGTAGGTGTAATAAGCAATAGCTTCAACCTACCCCTTTGTGATCAGTTTTGATTATGAATGAGCTAAGATGCACTGCATGAACTAAGGTGATATTATTTAAAAACATTATCTTGAATATTTTTGGTATGTAAGTAATGTTGTGTATTTATGCAAATGTTTAATTGATTGATTGAAATAAACTAAACATGCCTTTCAAATATTCAACCAAATTTCAATATTACACCTGGTGTGTTTTGTTATTTTTACCCTCACTAATAGGTGGATCACGTTCCAAATGAAAAAAACAGACAACTCATTTAATGTTGACACTAGGCACTAGTCATATAGGACTGTGGCAGAACTGATGTTATCCGACAGTGTATTGTGCTAATATGGAAATATATACGTCATATGTTATTGTACTACAGTCATTGAATACGCAACTGTGCAGATTGCACATAGGAAGGACAGACAAGCTTAGTATTTTTTTGGTTTAAATTAATGTTAGATTAAAAGGATTACTGAAGGACACATGTATTGCTGACTAAATTAGTAGAAGACTGTGTTCTTAGCAACTGTCACCTGTGTAAAGTGACTTTGTTTCTGTGTATTCTACATGTCTGAGAGAAACAGGGGGCTGTGTGTGATGTGTGTTTACGTCATGTAACATTTCAGACAGCTTGATGTTATTTTTATACATGTGTTCTTTGTTTTCTGTCCCTATACTAGTTTAATGTTATTACAAGGAGGGGAGACTGTTTTGGACTTCCTTTCTTGAGCAACTAACAGGTTTGAAGACACTCCTAGCATTGTGCTTGGACAGTGACATTAGAATACCGGTAACTTCGTCATCGATCACAATCTTGTTTTGAGACTGATAGCTCAACTTCCCTTTTCCTACCTCTGGCTTCTTTTTTTACATCCATTTTTTCTTTCATTATTTCTGTCAATTTTTTTTGGTGCTGAGAAAACGAGACATTTTTGGAAATTGGCTAAATCACAGTAAGGCATATGCCATGTCTGTTAGCTAGCCTGTCTTTAGATAGGTAGGTAACAGATGGCCTGCAGGTCCAATACCATCATCAGAAGGTGATCGTGTGTCATTGAAGAAATCAAAAAAAACTTTCTTTTGACCATAGTTGACGTAATTAGAATGATGCTACGTTGTCATGTATTGGCCTGTTGCTGAAATTAATTGATTTCTTTATACTACATTTTTACATTTTAGCACCTTTAGCTGACGCTCTCATACAGGGACATCCCCTGTAAAGTTCCTTGCTCAAAACAACTCTGGACTAATTTTAACTTGAAACCATGCAATGCTTCCATTGACCTGAGACTTCTCATTGCTCTGTCACTCATTATATTTCTTCTTTGTCATCATGGTTTCGACATAAGTTCCTCAATGTTTGTTTTTGTTAAATGAGCTGGTTGTATCAGAACACAGCTGAACCTGTATTAACCCCATTTTCCGTTGTGAATAAGCAACTGTGGTCACAAAGAACCTACTGCCGTTAGGTCTTCTTGATGTTAATTTGACCGCCAGAGATGGGGTCGTGGCCTAATACCAAACAGGCTTATCACCAAGAAGTTGTCGCTGCAGAAATAAGAGAGACGGCAGCTTTGAGAATGGAAGAAAAAAATAGAAAGGAACTAGACGTCTGAGTTGAAGAACCATTTTTATTCTCCTTTTATTTGCCTTCTCTGGTTTTTACTTCAGTCCTTCAGTCTTGTTTAGAATCTGATAGGGCATGGCTACTTTACATTTGTGGTTTTTCCTTGGAGAGCGTGTGTGTGTTTGCTTTGAATAATGATCTTGGACTATGATAACTTAAGAGTTTACGAAGACTTCTGTCTCTCTTGACCTGAGAGACTAGTGCGACGGTCCTTACAGTGGAAGAAAATGAAGAAGTGATTTTTATTTATTTTCATCTCCGAATATCACCAGTTTGCCCATTTGCCTGTGTCCGACCTGGGATGCATTGTTGTTTTGGTGTTGTCTGGGTCATTTGACTACTATATTAATGTGGGTAAATGTACGAGTCTACTGAATGTTATTGTGTGGTTGGTGAGCTACCAGTGTCCTAGTCTGTGTGCTATATAAATGTGTGATTTTAAGCATGTGGGAGGCAGAAAAGATGAGTCAGAGTGGTTCATGTTAAAATAGACCACACTGTACACACATGAGTATCTCATCACTACCCAGCGTATGCTCCAATGCATTGTGGCCTCTGATCTATGACCCCTGTGTTTTTCGTGGTGTTTGTAAATGGCTTGCTGGGCTTTTGTACCCCAACCATTTTTCTGTCGGGGGGTGGATGCAATGGCTTGACAAGATGACGGGGGGTGGCAAGGGTGACACAAGGCCAGTGCTTGTGTGGGACAGTGGGCTGCCCTCAATGACCCTTTGAAAGACACACACACACACACACAACATGCGCGCGCACACACAGACGATTGAGCTGACCGGAGACAGAGGACTATTGTAGAGAGCCGGCTCCGACCAGCCCACCCGCCACAGGCCAACATTGTATCACGGCCTCCTATCTCCCTCCCTCCCACCAGCTCCAACACCAGCGCTTTCCATTTGACTGGATCTCCTCTTCCAGGCATAACCACCTATCACTGCTCACCCCTCTGGCTCTCCTTTCCCGTCTGGGTTGCAAACTAAGCCTGAAGTAATATTGTTTCTTCTGTTCCTCTACACGCCTACTGGGTTTTTCTCTTATCTCTCTCCCTCTCTCAACTTTCTCTGTCTCTCTCTTTTCAATTAAAGAGCTTTAATGGCATAGGAGACATTTGGTTTTTAAATGTTATTTCTGAAACCAGTGGATAATACGAAAGATAAATGAGTTGTTATCTCTCTTCTCCCTCTCACTTCCTCTCTGACACTCACTCTCCTATCTCTCTCACTTCCTCCCTGTTTCTCTCTTTCTCTCTCTGTCTATCAGTCTGTCTTTCCCTCCTTCCCTGAGGGAGGTGTGAAATTTAACATGCTGTGCTTGTTAGAAGAGCTGCTTGTTATTGTAACGTTCCCTAGGTGGTCATGTGTGGGAGTGGATGGGGTTATTTAGGTGTACGTTTCTTTGGTCCCTGTGAAGTGTTTCAGACCCCTGGACTGTCACGGCCACATCTTTATCAGCCTGCTGCCCCTCCCATACTGAGTACGTCGGACCGCCGGACCCTTTCTTTATCTCAACAACACTGACTGTCTCATTGTGCTTAGCCAATGCGATTTGAATACGGCCTTGTTTGTGGTGCATTTGCATGCTTGATGTTGTCTGGCTCATGTCGCGGAGCCGCTTCCTGTATGTAAAACGGCATCTGTGAAAATCAAACTAAAGAAATGGCATTAGCATGGAGTCTTTTGTCCTCAAAGCACCTCGGGTTGTAAAGTGGGTGTGTCTTTACGTTTGTCTGTTTACATAGCCGTTGTTAATCCAAGGGGAAGTTTATGACAATTTACACACCTTCTTTTAACTCAAAGGAAGTTTTTGTTGTTGTTGTTGTTAAAATACCCCTTTTTCATTGCAGGGATTATAAACGCACACTTCAGAATTCTGGAAAGCCTCTTCTTTAGCTCGACATAGCCTGCTGAACCCAGATGATGTCATAAAGTACACACAATATGTTAGGTTATACTTTTCGTAGGATAGAACAACACGTATGATGTCATAAAGTACACATGTTATGTTAGGTTGTACTTTTCGTAGGACAGAACAACACGTATGATGTCATAAAGTACACACACCGTCTTGACACTTGCCTTAGATGTCTGTCATCATTTCCCTGTAATTCCTCCCTATTTCTTTTCTGTTACCTCCCTCCCTCCCACTTTATTTTAGTGCATTGCTTTTACTTTCTCTCTGTTTTGGCAAGAGTCATTTTTGTGCCTCCACCCAAATGTTCTCCCACAGTGTCAATGCCAAAATATACATGTTGTAGGATTGTGTGTGCGAGGGAGTTTCTCTACTGTGTTTGTGTAAATGTGAGTCTTGTATTTATATTTGTGTGCATAATTTCACTCGACCAGTTCTCTAGGACTGCAGCAAAAATAGTGATGTTTGGAATTTGTTTTCACTCTTCAAATCAATGAAGCTTTAAAACACTTGAATGTTGTGCTGAAATGTTCTTGTTTTTTAGACTATGTTGATGTTTGGTTTTCTGCAGCCCTATACTTGAGTATCAAACTCTCTGCTCCAGGAATGTGCTGTGCTATCATTAGGCAAACTTGTGCTGAACATTGTCAGACCAAAGAACAGTAGAGTAAGAGCATATGAGTGTGTGTACAATCTAGCAGTTCACAAGGCCCTCTCCCTCATTAACGTCCTGCTGCAGATTTTTCTCATTTAATTTAGAGGCACTCATACCGCGTTAATGTACGGTACATTATGTGAACATTTAATGGACTATTACAGATGGAGAGTGGTGCTAGACCATTTTAAAGTGGTGTGAAAAGGCAGTCACATTGTACTGTGCAATATGTGATCGGATATCTATTATTATAATTATTGTATACAAACAGACATTGTGTTTTTCTAGATTATATTGTATTCAAACCGATTTTTGAAAGACATTTTTAAAAGAAACTCACAAAAATTGCCCATAGAGAGATTTCCCATAAATACATGAGCGCATTTGTGTACTCTGTGCTTGAAGAAATAATTTGGATGTTTTTCTCAGGCGTCTTTATGGCTCGTATAGTATAAAGCACCCACCTTACAGGCAAGAGGTTACAGGTTAGAATCATGAGTGCAGACATTTTTTGTGTAGTTAAAATAAATGAATTTCACATATTTTAAGGTTTCAGAAGTTACAGTATTTATTTGTACAGCTTACAATGACAAAAGGTGTTTGGCAATCTCTAAATCATTGAGTTTAATTATTTGGCTTGGCAGCAGTTGCTTGATGAAGATTTTTGTATTTCTATTCTGCCTTCTCGGTGGTATAATCTCTATTGACGCCACTTGCTGACAGAGTATAGTTTATTTATAAGAGAACCTGAAACTCTGCACACTCAAGATCATTGCAAACAATTTTAATAATAAGGTTTCGGTCAGCCAACCGAAAGTTTATTAATATATATTTTTTGTTCAGCTGATTAAAAGCTTATTATTAAAATAATCTCGAATTCCAATATCTCCCCTTGGCCAGGGTTATTAGCTGCTTTCCGACCGCAGGGATTTTTGCAGTTCCTAGAACGTAACGTTCCTATAACCATTTTTTTCTTGTGTTCCGATAGAAGAAATTGCAGGATTATTTAGTTCCTCGCACAGCAGTTCCTATAACACTTTTAGGTCCTACTCTAGAGCAGGGTCTTTCCATTTTCCCTTTTCCTAGGTCTATGTTGATTGGTCCAATTTATAAATTACACCTGTCGCTTCGTTTGTCTGTTGCGTATTATACATATTATGCTGGAGTCTTCGTCTTTCGTGTTTCTCTATTAAGTGGCTACTCAATTACTATGAATCCAGCCTAGTTTTTAAACGCCCCGGTTCGAACTCCGTTATTAGGACATCAACACAACACTCTGTTTTTTAATTGTATTGGATGTCTTTTTCAGCCTCGTAATCTGAACAAACAAACAGCAAGCCGTTGAAGGAACCCAGCACTACTTGAGCTGAAAACAACCAGATCATCCGCATATATAATATGAATTACACACTTATCTCCAATCATACACCCAGTGTTACAAAAACATTCAACTGTGAAATGATGTTGTATGTGGCGCTACGCTAAAGTCTAGTGACGACGCTATAAAGACCGTTGCGGTGCTTGCGTCGCTCCCTTATCCCTCCTACCAGTTTTTATGGCCAATTGACCAGTGCAAATGCAAATAGCAAAACCGGTTTTAAGGGAAAGTAGTTAGTAGAACTGTTTAGAAGTGGGCTGTTCCTATAACTACGTTCCTTTAACTACTTCATCGGAAAGCGGCTATTGATGGCCTAATATGCAAGAGGTTGTGAGTTTAACTCTTCTCTACCTATAGAAACATTTATTTTTGGATAGAGACTTTACCAATGAGTGATAATTACTTTCTTTTTTGTATTTAAAAAACCAGCCAAATTTTTTTTACATGCCAAGCAGTTTGTGCAAACATAATTTACAGTATTACTAAACATTTGGTTATCCCGAGTGGACTCAGTGGTTAACAGGCTTTAGTGTAAATGCGCACGTTTGACACGTTTGATTGAAGGGGGTTGTTTTTAGGGAATTCCAACTATGAGATAGATGATCAGACTGTCGGTGGGGGAGGTGGGAGGCAATATAATGTGAATGCAGACAGGGCTGTAGCTGATGAGGTGAAAGGTGAGTATGATTCCCAGAGCCCATGGCTTGGCAGGGCCCACTGATCATAAGAATATCAATGTTTTCTATAAGTGAGGGGAACCTGGCAAAAACACTTTCCGGGGGCCCAGGATTCCTGACAATGACCCTGAAGGCAGCATTCCAAACACTTTACAGGTCAGAGGGAAAACTAAATTAACAGTGAAATAAAGATTTTGGTTGATGAAATATTTGGGTCAGTTACAACTGAGTTTCAGTGTGGGATTAAGTCAAGGGCAAAAAGATAAATAACAAAGGAAAGCTTTAAGTAAACTCATTTAAAGAAAGCACAGGCTGAACATCTGCTCAATACTTTTCTATAGTAATAATAACAAAACTTTACATTTATACAGTACACTGAAGGACACAATCTATCAATGGCACAAACAAGTTCAATGGCCCAATCCCAATATGCACACTATGTTTTTTAAATTAAAACTCCCTTTGTGATAAACTGCAGTAGGTTTCACACTTTACTGTCAAGATTAGATGAGGAACATCTCTATATGAGCATGTGGCATCTAAGCTTGGTGTTGTGGTTCTTGTTTAACCCCTTTTCCAATCAGAACTTTCATCTCCACAATACTATTAATACAGCCCAGCTGTAGCCTGAGCTTCCATTAGCCACTACTATCTGTGACATCGGACGGCCATGCGCTCCCAGGAAACCACGCTGAGCATTACAGGATCTGATAACCTTTAGCCCTCTGTGGTTCCATTACCCATGCCCTTACGATGTCACGGTGGACACGTTATTGTGTCCGCATGGAAGCTTAATGACTTCACAATAGGCCTTTTGGATGTCACTGCGGATGATTTATGATTTAGAAGTAGTTGAGTTTGGGGTTAAAGATTTGTGGTTTTTGTCATATCATTGTATCTCTTTACGGCCACGTGCAGGGAGACAGACGGGGCAGAGGCACGGTGGGTAGAGATGGAGAAGGAGAGGGGGTTTTAGAGAGCACAAAATCAAATTTCCTGTGTTCGGCTTTTATAGCTTAATGCTGTTCTGTCATATCTATACCACTTTGACCCATAATCAGCAAATACTAGATAGGAAAACACACAGAACAGACGGAGTGTGTGTGTGTTTGTGAACAAAGGCCTGCACATTACCTGTTATCTTCACTACATACACTGTATAGCATATTTATTAGCACTCTGTGTCTATTGTATTGTAAATGGACTGAAATCTACGGGGCTGTTTATGTATTTAGCTCTACTATATCCCACTGGGGTCAAGCCCAGTCTTTCAGTTTAAATCTGCAACTATAAGTGGGTGATACTATGGCTGTGAGGAGCAGTCTGAATGAGACTCTTCCTCTCTCACACACACACACTTGTGTACTCTCCCAACACCTCACAGATCCACACCTAACACATCACACACACACACACACACACACATCTGTTTGGTTAAAAGAGCTATGGTAGTGCTTTGAATGACAACTTGACTTGAGTCATCACAACTCTTCCACAAGTCCCCCTCACCAGAATTCTCACTGGGTTTTCCCCCACCTGCCAGAACAGGCCCCTTACCCCCCCCCACACCAGAACATCCATGCGGAGGTTTCACCAGGTCTGCCCATAACCAGTTTCTTCAGGCCTACAAAGGGACTGAAGTTGTTTAGAGAAGGAAGTGGGGCATGTGTTAGCAATGTGTCAGGAACACTACTGTAACCCCCACCATGGTGGGAAATTAAATGCGGGTACTTTTTCCCAATCTACCAGCCACTCTGGCAGGTGAATAGTACAACATATGATACGTTTTTTTTATTGGGCTACTTTAAACATTACTTGTTTCGGATTGGAGATGAACACACTTGACAAAAATGCGAAGGCTTAAAGAAAGACACACTTCTGTCAAGGTGCATATTTGATTGGTTTTCGTGGAGCTAGTCTGTGAGAACTCCAGCCTTGAGCTGCGGTACCATAAAGATGGTGCGGTATAGGAGAAAAACAAATCTATTTAGTTCCCACTATGAAGCTCGAGTAGGCTAGATTAAGAAAATATAGAAAATTTTAAGGACAAAACGTGTATAATTACAGATATGGGGACGTTTATGTGATTATGATACGAATTTATGTCATAAGAAAAACACACATACAGTGTTGAATGCTAAACGCTCATTGGATGATTCAGCTGTCACTCAAATCACTAGTTTAGTCTGCGATAATGATTGGATTCTAATAAACGCTGCTCTCGTTTTACCAGAGACATTTACACACACAATGTTCAACTTCTCAAGGGTAACTTAGTTTATTAACAACGGATTCTAATTCAAGTGTCTTACATCGCCAAAATATGGTTTCATATGATATTTATTGTGGTATTATGTTTGGTTTCATTATTGAAAAAGCACTTGCAGCTTTGATAGGAGATAATTGGGGGTCAGATGGGTCAGTGGTTAGGGAGTCGTACTAGTAGTCAGATGGTTGCTGGTTGGATCTATCAGTGCCGGTGCTGTATTGAACCTCTTTATATAGACTTTTTTTCTACCAACATTTTTTTGCGCTGGTCAGGGGGTACTTGACTTAAAAAGGCAATTCAAAGGGGGTACAATATTTAAAAAAGTTTGAGAAACACTGTGCTAAATGACTAAATTGTAAATGTAGTGTTCCTGTAGTTACTTTAAGTCACTCTGGATAAGAGTGTCTGCCAAATGACTAAAATGTAAATCATTTAACCAATGCTTTGATTATTTTATTAGTAATCCCAGATGTTTTTTTCTGACAAAAAAGTTTTACACCTCAAAGTTGAAACTCCCTACTGTTGCATGAGTGATTTAAAAGTAGCTGACTAAAATATGGTATTAGGACATACAATTAGCAAACAGATTAGCACAATTTGTCAATCATCTGAAAATTATTCATCTCAGACTTGTCTTCACTAAATGTCTCTTTAGAAATTGAACTATATTAATAACACATGTATTCATAGTGAATTTAATGTATTAAAGCAATATAGAATATGCTAGTGCGTTTTCTTTTATGTATTTGAATTTTGGGAAAATGTGGCTGGTAAAATTTCGGAAATTAACTTTTATAAAAGTTAATTTCCCACCCTGACCCCCCCTAATCCCTAACTCTGGCTCTCCTAGTGGTTTTGGTGTGGTGAAGTCATTCACACCAGATCTATATTTATAAGAGGGAGGTTTAGGTCCTCTTTAGATACTCACTGGACTATTTTTAGGTGTCACAGGATCCTTAGTCACAGACTGTGGCCTCATAACCCCACACACATGCACACACACACACAAGCGTCACTCTTCCCTGGATAGGGTGCCGTCTTTCAGGTGGGACTGACTCTCTGTGTAAGAGTAGGGGTGTTAACCTCTGTGTCCTGGACAAATGTCTAATCTGGCCCTCATGGCAATCTAATCAGCCCCAGCTTTCAATTGGCTCATTAATTCCATCTCCCCCATTCTCTCCAGGCTGTTGCTGCAAATGAGAGAATGTTCTCAGTGAACTCGCCAGATAAAATGAAGTAAAACAGTCTGGTTCGTAGTGTACGCTACAGATGTACTAGTTTTCCATTGGCTTATGTAGCGACTGGTTCTCCCTAACTGTACTGTACCAGGAAAATGACAATGATATCTTGAGCCCACATCTCTCACACACTTATTAACTCACTGTCCCAAGGGTCCAGCTATCATCAGCTACTTATTTCCCTACTGAGGAAACGTTCTAACTGTAAGGTTCTACTAATGTGGATCACTGCTAGTCTAGTCTCCCACAGCCTTTCTCTCGCTCTCTAAATATAAAGTTCTTCATTGGGGTAAAATTCCATCAGAAGTCAGAATTTCACACACAAACACATTTCAAAAGGATAAAGACATTTCAAAGGTTGTTTGCTGTGTAAAGTGCTGTTACAAGGTGCAAGTCATGAAAGTATGAAGAACATATCTCTTTGTTCTCTCACCCTCCCCCACTCTGCCTCTGTGTGAAACCTAAACCAGCATCAGACCTCTGGCTGTCTTCCATCGTGTACCTGATAACCCTGTGTACCTGGCGAGGGGTGCACATAGCTGGTGCACCGTAGAGACTGCAGGCTCCTCCGTATGGATCTCAGCTCCTATTACGTCACCCTCCGGCTCCCAGCATTGTTTGAGTGGGACAGACGTTCATCTGCACATTGCTTTTTGGGGACAAGCATTCAGATTTACTTTGTTCGTTGTGGACACACATTCAGCTGCGCGGTTTGTCGGGGACAGGCATTCAGCTGTTTATTTCCATGGAGCTCACGGTACTTTCATCAACCGGTCAGTGTCGTGGATTCACTAAAGCCGAAGCCCCTTTGGACAAAGGGATGCTTGCGCCTCATGCCCTTTAATCAGTGATTTAAAAAAAATATTTTCTGCCATAAACAGTTTAGCTCATTCACAACAGTTACACATGCTTGTCTAGTCATGTTTACTTACCCCCTTTCGGTGGCTCAGCAACTATACTGCCCCTTCAAGTAGGAAAGGCTCGTTTGTAGTTCCAAGGGCCGAGGAGAAGTCAAAGAGCATTTGCATCTGCGTAGCTGATAATGTTAAGTGGCCAGTATAATGGTTCCAAATGGGCCCTGTTACTGTACACTCTGCAAATTGAAAATGAACCCAAGCACTTAACAAACAGGGAAAATACCATTAGAGACAATGGCCTGATGATGATGTTAATGGCCTGATGATATTGAGCCAGAATGGAGATTCTGTCCATGGCCTGCTGGAGCACTTAAACACATGCTCTTAAGGAAAAAGCAT
>JACXGM010000311.1:42301-59816 GCA_016801145.1 Umbra pygmaea
GTGTGTGTGTGTGTGTGTGTGTGTGTGTGTGTGTGTGTGTGTGTGTGTGTGTGTGTGTGTGTTAAACCTGTAACAACCATTGTTTTGAAAACCTGGCCACTTTAGTCCTGTGTGAACTTTCCTCATGTCACGCCCACAGGAGTGTTGGAGTAGCAGCTGAATTTACCTCAGCTCCCCGGTAACTTGATAATTGCCTTGGCAACAGCCTCAGGTCCGGGTTGGGGGGAGGTTGACTGGAGCAGGTTTTCAGGTTGAGGGGACGGGTTAGTGACCTTTGTGTTCCTGTGTTTGCTTGGCGGGCATTACTCTTCAGGCTGGCGTCGACCCAAAACTTGGCCAGCCAGAACTCCCCCTGGAGATCACAGAGGGAAATTGCAGCCTTCTCCGTCCAAATTTGATTGAAGCCCCTCAAACGATGGCTGCACGTTAGCGGGACAGTTAAATGTGTTCTAGACGTTGTGTGAGCTGTGTGGTTGTGGTTTCGATGTGGGATGGCTGGAGGCCTCTCCCTGACACAAACATGTGCAGTTCTCCAAAACTGTACGCTCACTCTTGTACCCCATCCTCTGTTCTCCTTCCAGGTCCTTATGCTTGAGCTGGGCTTTGGTCCCTGCGATGCCTCCCGCCATCACGGACCTAATGGACTTGTGGGCGGCCCACTCCCAGCTGTCTGGAGAGGACCTGGTCACTGTGGACTTCCTGCTGCCCACCGGCATCTACATCCAGATGGACGTCCCCAGAGAGGCCACCATACAACACATCAAACTGGTAGGAGCACGCCAGCGTGTGCGCGTTTGTGTGGAGTTGTCAGTGGAACGTGTGACCTTTTGTGGTGTTTTTCCACAGTTATGATTGTATGCAGCTTAAAGGGATTTATCGCTGGAATTCACTTTTCCTACACTTAATATGACTGATATACCGGTAGCTTAACATTAATCATCTCGAGACAACCAGTCTAATTTGGTGCCTTCTCAATGCCGAACAACGGTTTATAGAACAACAATGGGAACGGTATGTTCATGTTGTGTACTGGTGAATGGCGTGCTTCTTATTGCGGTAATTAATTCTGTAGATGTTTTAATTAAAAATATATCCATAGTGCCTGTTTAGCAATACAGTTTATCTCTAAGTAGATCCACCGCTCTGGGGATGGCTTTAGTTTACAGCATTTATTAGTTTATCATTATTGAGATTTATTAGAATTGTTTCAGTTAATGCTATAACGTGGTAGGGACATATGGGTCTCAGAAGCCTAGTTAAAGCCCATCAAACAACACAAAAATATGTGTGCTGGCACAACATGTCAGAAGTACTTCAGTGTCGTCAAATAAAATACCTCAGTGGCTCTGGAGGGAGAGAAGTGCTTCACAAACAAATTTCTGTTTTCTAATTTAACCTTACATAAAACGGGTACGCCGAATGAGAACTGACTCTCATTTGCAATGGTGACCTGGCCAAGAAGAAGCAAAACAGTGAAAGATGACAAGCTTACTCCTAAAAACACACAATAGTAAAAAAAATCTAGTTTCAGTGCAAATGAGGTCAGACTAAAAACACCATGGTGGCTGAACAGATACAGAGATAAATTTACACTGAATGCAGAGATTCATATCTACATAGTAAACATGACTATAATAATTATGAATGTTATTTGATGGAAAGACATCCTATTTGGTTAGTTTTATTGGAGTTCATATAAAAGTAGTTACCTAACGGCTCAGTTTCTCTCAGTCATCTCGTGAGCACAGAGCAGCCAAGCGGAGCCGTTGCCACGGATACGCATAGCACGCATAGAACAGACGCAGTGACAGCCAGGGACCCACAGATGAGCAGCTAACAGAGAAAGTACATGCAGAGCTGGGCCTCACTGTTGGCTAAAGGAATTGGTCCCAGAGGGTCAGGCCTGAACTTCGAAGGCATGGGGAGAGGTTGAGACTGTTCGTTAGTCCTGTGCAGGTCTCTACCCCGTCGTGAGAGGCCTTTCTTCACTAACAGAGGGAAGGACAAACAGACAGCATTTATTTCCTCAGAAAGGCTTTGCGGAAAAGTGCCAGGAGTGGTTCAGTTAGTGCGTAATGTTTGTCTGATTCTGTGAACTACCCCTGGCTCCAGTGATCCTACACAACCTAGAGTAGCTAAACAGAAAGGGCATTCACAGTGTGTTTGTCCTCTCTTCCTATGCCTGGAATAAAGAAATAATAGACCCAACAGGTTATGATATGGTTTAGTCGTTTCTTAAAATCGGTGCCTTCAGCTTCTCCAGCCTGTTTACCTGGTTTTGGAATAGTTTTGTGGCTATCAGGCTATGTTTGATGAAGCCTGGATTCCCTGGGAAAGAGGAAAATGTAGATGGGCGCTCGTAGAAATAAAAAAGCACCTTTGGGACAAATCCGAATGTGTCTGTGGCTTCTGCACATGATGTGATGCCGCCAGACAAAATAGATTAAATCCTGCAATGGTTAAACACATTCTTCCAAATGTGTTCACTAAGTATCTTTTGGAACAGCAATGTCAGCCACTTTGATAGAAAACCTGACTAGAGAATATTAAAATGGGGTAGCAGGTGGATTAGTGATTAAAGTAATTTAGCAGGTAAACAAAAGTTTGCTTCTAGTCCTCAAGCCAACATATTTGCTATTCTGTCCTTGAGCAAGGCACTTGACAAATCAAACATCTGTCCAGCTAGCAGTGTCAGGGTGAGTTGGTTTACAAAAATCTAAGTATATAATATAGCTTGTTCATATGAAATAGGAACACCACCAACATGTGTTTTTATTTAAAAAAATATACATATACAGTCGAATGCAAATGTTTAGGCCCCCCTGACAATATCCATGATTTTCATTTATAAATGATTGGGTGTTTGGATCAGCAATTTCCTTTTGATCTATCAAATAACTGAAGGACACAGTAATATTTAAGTAGTGAAATTAGGTTTATTCGATTAACAGAAAATGTGCAATATGCATCAAAATGATGACTGTCTGGTTTCTAGATGAAGGTATTTTGGACCACTTTTCCTTGCAAAACCTCTCCAGTTCAGCATAAATTTGGGCACCCTTGTCATTTTGTTGGTTTGAATACCTGTAACTACCTAGTACTGATTAATTGGAACACACAATTGGTTTGGCGAGCTCATTAAGCCTTGATCTTCATAGACTCGTGCATCCAATCATGAGAAAAGGTATTTTGGGTGGCCAATTGCAAGTTGTTGTTCTTCTTTACAATGTTCTGGAATGGCCATCCCAGTCCCCAGACCTGAATATCATTGAAAATCTATGGGGTGATTTGTAGAGGTCGACCCATTATAATTTTTCATATCAATACATACATTCGACAACGAATATAAATATAACAAAAGCAGTAACTGAGAAATTTTGGGTTTCGTCTTTAACTAAGAATTATTCTCTTGTGCGAGGAGTCGGAATTGCCTGTTCTCTCTCTTCGCCACCGTCTGAATCAACATCAGAAATAGGCTACTTTGAAAACCACGTTTAAGAACCCTAATGACGTGTATTCCCTGCTAACATGAATGCCTTTTAATTAAATGAGGAAGTAAAAAAACTGTAACCTGTCTAATGTGTATCGTTTTGAATAGGCATAGTGTTTTGACAAGTTATATGTGCGCAATGACTGTGTATTGTTGAATGGACAAATTAATTAAACCAGCACTCGTTTGGAGCCAGACTGCCATTACCCGATTTTGATCTACTGTTGGCTGATCTGATGATTAATTATAAATCCCCCTTATTGATCATATGCAATGCAATATACACTCACCTAAAGTATTATTAGAAACACCATACTAATACTGTGTTTGACCCCCTTTCGCCTTCAGAACTGCCTTAATTCTATGTGGCATTGATTGAACAAGGTGCTGAAAGCATTCTTTAGAAATGTTGGCCCATATTGATAGGATAGCATCTTGCAGTTGGAGATTTGTGGGATGCACATCCAGGGCACGAAGCTCCCGTTCCACCACATCCCAAAGATGCTCTATTGGGTTGAGATCTGGTGACTGTGGGGGCCATTTTAGTACAGTGAACTCATTGTCATGTTCAGGAAAACAATTTGAAATGATTCGAGCTTTGTGACATGTTGCATTATCCTGCTGGAAGTAGCCGTCAGAGGATGGGTATATGGTGGACATAAAGGGATGGACATGGTCAGAAACAATGCTCAGGTAGGCCGTGGCATTTAAATGATGCCCACTTGGCACTAAGGGGCCTAAAGTGTGCCAAGAAAACATCCCCCAAACCATAACACCACCAGCCTGCACAGTAGTAACAAGGCATGATGGATCCATGTTCTCATTCTGTTTACGCCAAATTCTGACTCTACCTTCTGAATATCTCAACAGAAATCGAGACTCATCAGACCAGGCAACATGTTTTTTTTTCCTTTTCACACCATTCTTTGTAAACCCTAGAAATGGTTGTACGTGAAAATCCCAGTAACTGAGCAGATTGTGAAATACTCAGACCGGCCCATCTGACACGAACAACCATGCCACGCTCAAAATTGCTTAAATCACCTTTCTTTCCCATTCTGACATTCAGTTTGGAGTTCAGGAGATTGTCTTGAACAGGACCACACCCCTAAATGCATTGAAGCAACTCCCATGTGATTGGTTGAGTAGATCATTGCATTAAGGAGAAATTGAACGGGTGTTCCTAATAATCCTTGAGGTGAGTGTAGTTAGTTAACCCTTGTGCAGCAGTTTTTTTTTTAAACAGGTAGTTTTTCCCTGAAAGTCTAGAGGAAATCATAACAGATAAAAGTTTTGATTGATAAAAAAATGAGTACAGTTCTGTCGGAAAGAAAGCAGTGAACCTCTACCCACTATTCTAGACTAATATTAACCATGTGAAGCTAACAAGTGATTATATGCGACTGATTTTAATTGATCCCCTTTAATGCTAGCTACAAACTTACCATGGCTTTTCTGCAATCACTATTTCCTCCAAACTTAATGCTGCAGCTTGGGACAGGTGGACTGTTCATGACAGATGGGCTGGCTGCACGCAGTTTCCACGTGATTTGCTATCTAATTGTAACACTAGAGGAAGTGTTTTTTCTCTCCAAAAAAGTATCGGCCATAATTGGCGAGCAAAATGCTGATTAGTAGTTATTTTGAAAACCCATAATCGGCCATAATTAATCAGCCAGTCCGATTCATTAGCCGACCTCTAGTGATTTGAAGCGGGCTGTCCATGCTCGGCAACCATCAAACCTAACTGAACTGGAGAGGTTTTGCACGGAAGAATGGTCCAAAATACCTTAATCCAGAATCCAGACACTCATTACAGGCTATAGAGTCTAGAGGCTGTTATTTCTGCTAAAGGAGGCTCAACTAAATTTTGATGTGATATTTCTGTTGGGGTGCTCAAATCTATGCACCTGTCTAATTTTGTTTTGATGCATATTGCACATTTTCTGTTCATCCAATAAACCTGATTTCACTACTGAAATATTACTGTGTCCTTCAGTTATTTGATTGATCAAAATGAAATTGCTGATCTAAACACCCAATTTCTTATAAATGAAAATCATCGAAATTGTCAGGGGTGCTTCAGCTTTTGCGTGCGTGTGTGCGTGTGTGTGTGTGTGTGCGTGTGTGTGTGTGTGTGTGTGCACACTCATTATTTGGAAGTAATTGAATTCAAGTTACTGTGCAGACTGACCTTGTATTGATGTTTCGTCTGTAAATTGTCCATTGTCATTGCTGTGATGATTGAATGCTGTGCTGTTTTTGTCTTACAGTCACATTAGGGTGTGTTAGAACTCTTATTCTGTTAGGATTGTAGAATACTAGGGTCATTATGAGATCTTGCAGGCATATATTCAACTTTGATCTAACATTATTCAATTTGCCAGATTAGGTTGTTCTCTATGAGTAGATCACAGAAGGTTGAAACTTAATTCACGCACAGACTGTGTTCCATAAAAGTGCAGATGTTTTCAGAGACATCATGTCCTGCAGCCCAGGGTATTCATCATCCCCAAAAAAGTGGGATATACAGACACTCATAATAAGTTTTTACCTGGTTAGGGAAGCTTGCCAGTTGCAAAGCAAAAAACATTGAACTTCACCCAAACACAATTTATAGACAATACAGACCGATAACATTATCCCTGTGCCTTCATTAAAATAGCTAATTTTTCATTTATTTTATAACAGGAAATGTGGTCTGGTATGTATCCTGTACGTTCCTGTAGCCCAGGAACTTGCGGCTTATGCTTAGGGATTAGTTTAGGGACAAAAAAACCTTGTAGTTCAACATACCATAAATGTAAGAAAATATTCAAAAGATACTTTTGTAAATGGGCCTGCAAGGCTTTTCTCCTGTTGTTATTTTTGTGGGCTGTCTTAAAAAAGAGTGGTATTTTAGAGAATAATTAAAGAAGGAATGCGACCTTTGCTTGGTGGGGAAATTGACACAGAGACACTGTCATGCATACAACAGACATTGCCAACAATTTGTTTTGCATAATCGCAATTATCTTATGCAAGCATTGTACAACCAAGTGGTAAACAGTAATCTGAGCTATAATTCGGTAAACATTAAAAGGTGTGACGAGAAGAGCTTTGTTTTGGACTCTTTCTATGGGCTCGCTGTTTTGTGTGGGAACGTGACGTAATGGCCAGTCAGTTGCCGATGACGCAGCTCTGACTGACACTGCAGGCTGGAGTTATGCGGGGGGAGCCATGCCTCCTACCCTGTTCCTATTTTTTCTTTTCTTTAGACCCTCTTTACACCCACGCACACCCAGCTTCTGTGACTTTGCCAGGGGACAGGATTCACGTCCTGATTGGTTTGTAGAAGTGTGAATCATGTCCAGATTTGTCTTCGGGACCTGTGTCATCATGTTTGTTACTCTGTAATTGCATGACATCATGTGTTGTTTTTCCCCAAAATCTTTTTAGAATGTTAGTCTGCAAGTCAGACTGTTATTTTGAGCCTTGTCAACTTAGTGGCTATTTGACCCACAGGGGTCCATTATGAAAAGGGCACTCACCACTGTAAATAGCTCTGGGTAATGGCATGTGCTAAATGACGTGTTAATTAAGTGTTATTTCCCCCCATACCACAGCTCCTATGGAAGCAGGCCCAGACGTACCCCCTGTTCCCCTCACTGGGAGAGATGGAGGGACACATGTTCGAGTGTGTGAACCAGGCGGCCGTCCACGAGGAGCTGGAGGATGAGACCAGGCGCCTTTGTGACGTGAGACCCTTCTGGCCCATGCTCAAACTGGTCACGCGCAACTGCGGCCGCGCCGAACGCCTGCTCGACTCTAAGATCGGCGTGCTCATCGGGAAAGGTGACGAACACCCTGGCGCACGTACACCAGTCCAATATGTTTGACGTGTGTGACCTGCGAGCCTGCACAGTGTGTCTCATGGTTGAGCCTAGAGAGTGATACATCACGCCACACACACACACACACACACACACACACTTATTGAGATTTCCATACTGATATGCGTCATGTTTGTCTTGGATATCAGATCTGAGGGTTCTCTCTTGATGTCATGAACCTGGGATCAGCTAAAGGCCTGTTGGATGGAAAACAGTCAGTTTGCGATAGACAAGCCCCTAATGGCCATGACTTCATCAACCTTCATCATTTGGGCTCGGTGCTGAGTGAAGGAAACAAACAGACCACTGCTGTGTTGCTAGGTAACATCCAGGCCTCGGGTGCTGGGTGCCTGTTAAGATGATATTTAATACACCCTCAAACCTAAATATGAGTGCACGCACGTTCACACACACTGTGTTATGTCGCTTGAGTGAGTGTGTTCGAGGACAGACGCGTTTGGGGTCTACGGAGGTCCTCCAGGATTCTGGCTGAGCACTGACGCTAAATTCACGGAGACTCATCATGTATTGATATGAGCCGCTGTTGGCTCCACTTTTGTTAAATGCGATGTTTAAAGCGTTTGTCAGTTAGCAGTACTCAAAAAGAGTCCAAAGGTGCTGGCTAGCCACAAAAAGACACACACACACACACACACACATATATACGCACACACACAAGAAGACACACCCACACCTTCAGTAATACAGCACAGGCGTCTTCAGAGATCCTACGAATATTTCATAGTTTTAAATGTCAACATGTTGTTTTTATTATCCAAAGCGGTTTTCCCTAAATGTCCTCAGGTCTGTTGAACTCAGATATATTATAGGATTTAAAAGGAGGATTTATGCCCAGCTACGTTGTTTTTTTTTCTTAGGGAAAACAGCAGGTTAAAGTTCAGCCTTGTTGAGATGGGATCATGGTTTTGTAATCCCTCATCAACATGAATTGAACTGTTCTCCTGACCAGGTGTTCTCCTGACCAGGTGTTCTCCTGACCAGGTGTTCTCCTGACCAGGTGTTCTCCTGACCAGGTGTCAGAGATGGTGCATTAAACATGCATGAAACATACACTTTGCCTTGTACTAATCTGAAATGCTTGTTCAAACCTGATAATTGCCCACCCAATCAGCTGTTAGTGCACCTAGCTTGTTATTAACAGAAACATTATGATTCGTGGTCGCTGCTAATGTAAACCTGCATCATCGATTGAACAAACCGGTCTTTCTCCAACGAAATTACAGCTAAATGTTAATGCGATCAGAGTCCAAAAAGCAAGACATTTAAATTAATTTGAAAAAATCAGCACCCTGCGCCTGCTAGCTACTTCCTGCTAGCTACTTAGCATAGAATCTAGGAACAGTTGGTCCAACAGGTATAGTTATGAAGTCTGACATAAAGGGCATAGATGCATAGGTTTTGGCACTACCCTGGTTGAGGGGAGCAGTTTCATTAGAGAACGGCTTGGCGAGATTTGTGTTTGAAGACACATCTTGACTTTGGACTATCCAATACTGTCTGGAAGTTGCTGCTATGAAATAAACATTCTGGAAATGGACATTACAAAATTGGAAGGGAATTAAAACAAGGCATAATATAAGATATTCCAAGTCATTACACAACACTATTGCTTATGAAGCTTCACCAACAGTACTTACGAGTTGTTATGTCTGCTCACAGGCCTCCACGAGTTGGACGCACTGCCGGACCAGGAAGTGAAGGACTTCCGCAGTAAGATGTTCCGTATCAGTGAGGAGAAGATGCAGCGGGTACAGCTGATGAACTGGAGAGAGTGGCTGCAAGCCTGCTTCTCTCCGCAGCTGGAGCCAGCGGCACGACCCGCCCCCATCCCAGATGCTGTTAATGACAAGCAGGTCGAGGCCGGCCTCAAAGTCACAATCCACTTCGACCAATCCCAGGTTACTATACACACTAGGGAACAGAAGCATTTCTTTGCCTGTCTCTCTGAAATTAAGTCGGTTTGTTTTCTTTGGAAAAGATTGTTTACATTGCTACGTAACAGCTGGGTGTGTACGACCACCGTTAAACACATTCCGTTGTGGTCAATCAATCAAATTTATTTATAAAAGCCCTTTTAACACCAGTAGTCATCACAAAGTGCTGCGACTCAGGCAGTCAGATTTCGTGAGACACAGAATGTTCCAGTAGGAGACACTGAGACTCACCTAGATGTTTTTCTCTCATTCAGGCGTCCTAGTTGGCGAACGCCTAATAGGGCCTCACTGCAAAAAATGACACTACAAAAACAAGTTAAAAAAACTATGAATACAAGGTATTTCTTGCTTGTAATAAGTAAAATAATCTGGCAATGGAACAACACATTTCACTGATTTTCAGGGCATATTTACTAAAAACAATTGTTATTATCTAATACAAATATAGCTTGTTAAGTAAATGTCTTATTTAAAAAAAATTTGACCTGAATACAAGATAAATATACATTTTGCCAGTAGAACAAGATTTTTAAGACAGGATTTTTTGCAGTGCTGGTCACGTGACCGTTAGCTGTCTGTTTATAGGTCATGTGACTAGGTCAGACTGGCGGAGTGACATAAAAATGAAATGGGGTCATCACCAGCAATCACACTTACAGTACATCTACTGAGACACAGAAGCCCCTGATACACAGATACTGGCAAGCCTGCCCAATGGGCATCTCCACTGATTAAAAACGTAGAAAAATAGGACTTTTGTGGATAACGTATCCCTTTTACTGTCACTCAATCTCACTTGCAGTCTCTATCAGCCCACAGTACTTTCTGTGTAATTCGGTGGTTTGCTCACTGCAAGAGACGGTGGCACGCCAATAGAACAACATCTTAGAAAACGCATAAAATCCACAGTTGTTAGCTGCACGCAAGTTGCCTTAAGAGATGTACCATCTGCATGATTTTGCCCAGCTGAAAAGTGCTAGGAAGTCTGTGTGTTATTTAGGAATGCAGACACAATAAGACACATTAAGTGCAGGAAGTGCAGAGTATTGTCCATAGCATCAGTCACCCCATTGGTCGGGTGGCCTGGTTTATGGTTGCTGTCATGTAACAAACCATATTTTATGACCTGTTTAAGTACATATTATTCAGACATTGTAAAAGAGTAGTCATTGACCTTGGATTACTGTGTCAATTAGAATAAGGTGCTGTCTTTAAATTGAGGGAATTAGTAGCCTTCGTTACTATAGTAAATAACACCTTCGCTGAAATAAGTTTGCAATGGTATTATTAGTGTTACATTGGAGCTTGACCACTCATGAGTCACCATGGAGATGTGCAGCAGGTGGTTGTCATGGCATTTTGAGTGGGGGAAAGCAGTGCACTCAAGACCAGGTTATCTCCTCAAGATTTGGCTGAATGTGTGTTTTTTTTGCAGGCTGTCACTACAGAAACGTTACATTATCGGCCCAGTGCGTGGGATTTATGGAAAAACATACAATTCAGTAATTTACATTTGGGAATCAAGGCTAGTTTTAGGCATGAAACTTTTGGCTATTAAGGGTTAGGGGGGTCCGCTTGGCGTAGTGGGCTAAGTTGCTGCATTGCAGGACAGTCTACGTCATGGTAGTGAAGGGTTTGAGCATTTCGATGGGTTCTCTGACTTTCCCCGGGCCTCCTGCACAAGGCAGCGCAAATTGGCATAGCGCTGGCCGGGATTTGGGTTAGATAAATCAGATTATCTATCTTGCCACATCGCTCTCCAGCAACTCCTTGTGTCCAGATCCGGCACCTGTGGGTTCAATCTTGGATGTATAGTTGGTAAACGTAATAATTACGTGCATGATCTGACTAAATGCTTCCGTGTTGGGTTCGCAGTTTGAAGAGAATCGACGGCTGGGCGACATGTGGTTGGATGAACCATGTGCATGCCCTTCTCCATCCCACAGATCTTTTGGAGTTGCGGAGCTGCCGACAAGGCGGGATTAGAGGGAAGAAACATTGGGGAAAATCACCAAAGAAAGTTTGGGGTTAGGCTTTAGAGCTTGCCATTGGGAAACATGGATTTCTGGGTCAGGGTTGGTTCCACACAACAATAGGAATAACATGCATTTGTGTACGTTATGAGGAGATCCCTATCCTGTCAATGTCTTTCTGGTTGTGTTTTAGTCAATCGATAAATCTTAGCTCTAATGTCTTGTTCTCGCTAATGTTTTAAGACCTCCTTCCTCTTTGCTGTCTACTTCACTGTGTAATACAGTGCATTTAGTACGCCACAGCATCTCTTAACGTTAACCGTTATGGTTTCTCCTCCTCTTCCAGGACACAGCCAGTCTGAAGGTGTGTCCCAGCACCACTCCCGCTGAGCTAATGGAACAGGCGCTGAGGAAATGGCTGACCACCCACGGCCCTGAAGAGGAGGGACGCCATGCCCTCCAGTATGTCCTGAGGGTCAGCGACAAGCTGGAGTTTCTCTGTGGAGACCATCCCCTCATACAGTACAAGGTGACTATTACTGTTAAACCAGGGGTTCTGACCTCTTCGGCTTTGATTAAACTCTTAAGAAACCCACCAGCCTTTTCTCAGAAAATGTTGTTGTTTTCCATCAACTCTCCCTTATTGATCAATGACATAAATGGTATTCTCCTCGACCTTCAAGGTTCCAGTTTGGTCAGGGCTGCCGACAGGAATCTGTGGGCCCGGGAAACTCCAAATTTAGGGCCCCCTGCTAAAAGAAAAACCTGTGCAAAAAATAAATTTGGGGCCCCCCTCAGGGCTGGGCCCGGGACAACATTCCCGGTTGTCCCCCCCGTCAGCTGCCCTGAGTCTGTTTATCCAGGTTGGAGCGTGTGTATAGTGGTTTAAACGCAAGGAGATATTACTACAAGTTATCTGTGAACAAGACTGTGATCCAGAAACCGTCACCTGAAGACATTTAAGATTAGAAAGGAGTCAGACCTTTGGAGAGGCAGATAAATGTTTTAATGAGTCACGTGCAGGAGGATGAGAACAACTAAGAGGTTGGTCTTTGGAGTTCGGTGTTCTTTCCAAATGACAATGTTAGAAACACATTTTTTAATAATGGAATTACTTTGTCTAGCATTTAGACACTGTCCTTGAAGCTAAAATACAGTGTCATAACAACCCATCCACTGCCCCAACCACAAAACCACAGCAAACTGTCTATTGAACTCTAGTAGCACTCTACCATGAAATGCCTTTGAAACTCCAATGGAACACTACAAATGTTTACCGTCCCTCAATGATTAATTTCATAATTGGCTACTTTTCCTGGATCAGTTCCAGTCTGCTTTTCCGAGTTCTGAGAGGGTATAAGGAGGGATAGCGTTTAGTCATGTCTCCTCGAGTTTATCTGGAAATCAGACTCAGTGATCCAGAAATCGTCAGCTGACTGGCTTCCTAATACGGTGTCATCAGTAACACAGTCTCCTTCAAACGGGCCGCTGTATCTCAAGGACCAGAGGGGAACACTATGGAGTATGAACAGGGAGTTGGTCAGCTGACTAAATATAATCAAATGTTTTTCTGTTTTTAGAAAGATAAGGTTGGAGTTGGCATAGTCTGACTCCGCAAGACATGCATGTTTTTCTCTTTTTTTAATGAAACAAAAAGCACCTTGTTGAAGTTGGCCTCTTCATTTATGAAACCTGCTTTGAAAAACACCCCTCACGTGCATAAAGTATGTGGGTGAGTGCATACCAGCGCGCGCACACGTAAACAGTCTGTGACCATGGCACCCCTCAGGAATGGGTCACATTTGCTATTTTTCCCTATAAAGTGTTTTGACCGTCCACATACGTCATGCCTGTACATTTAGCTGCCTTGTCCTCATCCAGCACATTCCCCCACAATGTTAGGGGAACAACAAAGAATTATGAAACCGTTGCAACATTTCAACGTTTCCAATAATAACTGCTTTTTTGGCTTGAAATACGGGTTGAAGTTCAGGGTAAAAGTTGGGGACGATAGGATTTTGAAAGGGTAATACTTTGTAGAGTTGAGAGTTGAATTGTGTAAAAAGAGTGCGTGATGTTTTTCTCTGCTTTCAGAGCATCTATCATTCAAATGTCGCTCTGACCACGCCGTCTCCTTTGTCCTCAGTATATCAAGGCGTGTCTCCAGGCCAAGGATTGCCCACACCTGACCCTAGTCCAGGTCAGCACGGTCCAGGAAATGTTCGACAAGGAGATCTCAGCCATCGGAGCTGTAGTCAACCGCAAGAGCTCCAATCCTCCCGTACCCTTACCCCCCAAAAGGAGAGGAACCTCGGTCAGTTACCGTATGGATGTCTGCGTGTCTGAGCAAGTGTTTGTCTGTTATTATGCCCAGACGTTATTAGCCACTAAGCAGCCCACTCTGACATCACTCTGATGCACCGTCTCGCTTGTTAAAGGTCAGATCCAGTGTAATTGACGGACGCTAGTTATGGCTTAGCCGGGCCGCTACCATGACGACTGTGTCCCACTGTGATGGGTGACATCAGAGAGTGAATTACACACCTGTCAGCCTTCACAACTAAATGTCAAAAGCAACAAGACAGATGGTTAATGAGAGGAGAATGTGAAAAGAAAGGAACAGTGGTCAGGCTGCCATGTCTTGGGTTAGTATGGCAATTGGCAGAAGGAGAAGTGAGAGTTTGGCTTGTAGGAGGTCAAGAGACGAGGGTCCTTAGGACGGTGGAGTTCCAGATAGTGATGTTGACAAGACAGCCTGATTCTGAGATGCATATGATATTATTTATTACATTTCTCTTCTGTGAAATGCATACCGATATACTGTGTGTACGTAGCAGCTCCAGGCAGCGCTATTAGCTCTTGTTTAAACACACAAACACATTCTTTCATTTAAGCACAAACACACAGAGCAGGAAGTTCGCTGGTTAGTCATGTTTGTGGGTAGTAGCTAGAGGGGGCAGTCATGTGATTAGGGTTGTTTCCTGCTAACTGCTGACCCTAGCAAATCTACTCTGCTTGACGACCCGTTTGACTCCCCTAACCTTGAGTGTGTGTGTGTGTGTTTTTGTGTTACAGTAAATGATACCGTTATACGTAGCTAACTTCCCGTCCTGTATTTCGACCGTATGTATTAAACAGTAAATGAGTGGTGCACCTTCCTTAACTGTGACAATGTCTATTTGTTCTACCTCTAACAGGTGCAGACGTGTGTTTGGGATGTGCCCACACCGTTTAAGATCGTCCTAATCAAAGGAAGCAAGGTGAACGCTGAGGAGACGGCCAAGGTAACCGCTTGATGATGAAAACATCACAATCTGATAGGAAACCTGCAAATGTTTCTGCCAGGGTTTGACCAGTTGTTCTATGTAGAACGTTTAAGGGGCTAAGTAGTGTTAGCTGCTAGGTCCCTGGTTATGATGGTGAATCAAACCCCCCTTCTCTTCCCCAGGTCCAGGTGCGTGCCGGGCTATTCCACGGCACCGAACTGCTTTGTAAGCCGGCAGTGAGCAGCGAGAGCAGCGGACGATTGGAACACATGTGGAACCGTACCCTAGAGTTCGACATCATGGTGAGCGACCTCCCACGCATGGCTCGCCTCTGCTTCGCTATCTACGCCCTGACGGACAAGGGGCCAAAGAAGTCAGCCAAGAAAACGCACATCAACAAGTACCAGACCATCCGCAAGGCCGGCAAAGTGGTATGACACACACGCGCAGAAAGGCAAAGTTTGCTTGAACACGAGCCAACACACATTTAATATTCCTATCTGTCTACTCTATCCTTGATGGCTGTTCAGCACTACCCCATAGCCTGGGTGAACACCATGGTGTTTGACTATAGAGGACAGCTGAAGACCGGTGATATCATCCTGCACTGCTGGTCTTCATTTCCTGGTGAGAGCACACATCATTTTAACAGACGTACCAAACAATATACAAGGTACATTTTTAACATATAACAACAATACTGTAGCATGAATCCAACCAAAAGACCATGAGAAAGCAGTTTAACCAAACTAGTAATAGCAGAAACAGAATGAAGGAAATGAAAATTTGGATTTTATTCAAACATTCTGATTCGGCCACATCTGTCTTAAAGGAAGAAATTAATACAATCATTAATGTCAGTCTTTCGAGCAGATTGCCCTCAGAGAAATGTTTAAAAAATAAATATCTCAGAAGAAATGGCTGAATGTCAATCCAGAGGAAACCCAGCTCATCTTGCCTCCCCCATGAACATATTGATACCTTTGAAAAGGTTTTTTAATGTGACAGTTTGTACCGTGTGTTGTAAGGCTTGTTAATGTGACAGCTTGTACCATGTGTTGTAAAAGGCTTGTTAATGTGACAGCTTGTACCATGTGTTGTGAGGCTTGTTAATGTGACAGTTTGTACCGTGTGTTGTGAGGCTTGGTAATGTGACAGCTTGTACTGTGTGTTGCCCAGATGAACTTGAAGAGATGCTGAACCCCATCGGAACGATCCAGACCAACCCCTACACTGAGAACGCTACCGCTCTGCACATCAATTTCCAAGATTACTCTGTTCACCCCGTCATATTTCCTCCCTTCGACAAGGTAAGAACTCACATGCAATCAAAAACACATGCGGTTGTAATTATGAAGTGTTTCAGATGTTTATGTGTATGATGTACTCCTGCAGATCTTGGAGAAAGCTGCCGAAATCGCCGGGTCAAGCGAATGCTCGCCCATGGTACTGTCGTGAGTTCCAACCACTCTCTCACACGCACACACAGAGTACTTTCACTACACGCAGGACTCCCTTTTGCTCCAGAGCGGCAGCAGACACCAGACATGTTTCAAGTATTTCTGTATGGAAAGGCGAGTGAGGATATTGCTGTGACTGGTTTCCAGGGCAACCCATTCCGTCTTGGTTGCAGATCGGTGGTAGTTTTGGCAAAGCTGGGTGCTGTCGCAATGTGTCTCACTGTGAAATTGGAGGCAGGGATCAGTCCTGCTTTTACTACACACACACACACACACACACACACACACACACACACACACACACACACACACAACCTGTGTTTGACAGGACACACTGATCGTTATGTAACACTGTGTGATGTGGAGGGCCTGCCAAAACATGCCAATGCTATACAGAATTCACACCACTGTCTAAATCTCCCAACTCTGGTCTGCATGAGGGGACTCACTGGGTCTCTCTGTAATGGGGGTCCAATCACATGCATTGTGCTCTGGTACCAAATGCGTGCTTCATGACAACTTTTATTTTTAGCACGGTTTCCACAAGTTTTTTATTTTACCCTTTGCTGCCACCTGGTGGTGACTATCCGCCACTGCTGTTTCCCTCAGGGCCGAGGCGGCAAGAAGTTCCACATTGAGCTGAAGGAGATAATGGAGAGGGATCCTTTGTCCCAACTGTGTGAGAACGAGAAGGACCTCATATGGACCCTACGCTACGACTGCATGGAGAACTTCCCTCAGTCGCTGCCCAAACTGCTTCTGTCCGTCAAATGGAGCAAACACGAGGATATGGCCCAGGTAACGCCATCCTGTGTTTTGACAGTGTTTTTGACAAAGTTTTCATTTCATAGTTTAAATTATACACAAATTCCTTCTCAAGGACAATAAATGACTCTATTCCATTCGGGCTGGTGTGACCATAGCTCACTAGGTTCTAACTGGAGATGCTGTGGCCTGTTTCCGTAACAAAACATCTGCTGTCCTGTAGTGGTTATTAAACATGGGACTGTCTGTCTTCTAGCTGCAGGCCCTGCTACAGATCTGGCCCAAGCTGAGTCCTCGGGATGCTCTGGAACTGCTGGACTTTAACTACCCAGACCAGTATGTCAGACTGTACGCTGTGGGTTGCCTGAAAGATATGAGGTAGGTTACACATGAATACATTGTACAAACCCCTTACTACACCATAGCTAGGCTTTATAGGCAGTACACACAGACACCTACTGACAGTGTTCCACTCCGGTTCCTAGTGACGAGGAGCTGTCTCAGTACCTACTTCAGCTCGTCCAAGTGTTAAGATACGAGCCCTACTATGACTGTGCTCTCACACGCTTCCTGCTGGACAGAGCCCAGTGCAACCGCAACATAGGACACTTCCTCTTCTGGCACCTCCGGTAAGAGAGAGAGACTTTTGTGTGTCTGTGTGACAGGGTGTGTATATGAAAGCACAGACAATAGCCGCTTTCCGACCGCAGGGATTTTTGCAGTTCCTAGAACAT
>JACXGM010000311.1:59916-79177 GCA_016801145.1 Umbra pygmaea
CCATTTTCCCTTTTCCTAGGTCCACGTTGATTGGTCCAACTTAAATTACACCGGTCACTCGCTTCGTTTGTCTGTTGCGTATAATGCTACATATCATGCTGGAGCCTTCGTCTTTTGTGTTTCTGTGTTAAGTAGCTACTCAATTTCTATGAATCCAGTCTAGTTTTTAAACGCCGCGGTTCGAACTCCGTTATTAGGAAATTATCATCACAACATATTTTTTATAAAATTGTAAAATTTTCAGCCTCGTAATCTGAAAGAACAGCAAGCCGCGGTAGGAACCCAGCACTACTTGGGCTGAAAACAACCAGATCATCCGCATAAATAAGATGATTTACACACTTATCTCCAATTATACACCCAGTGTTACAAACATTAAACTGTGAAATGTTGTATGTAGCGCTACACTAAAGTCTAGTGACGATGCTATAAAAGCTTGTTGCGGTGCTTGCGTCACGCCCTTATCCCTCCTACCAGTTCCTATGGCCACTTGATTAGTGCGGATGCAAAGAGCAAAACCGGTTTTGGGGGAGAGTAGTTAGTAGAACTGTTTAGAAGTGGACTGTTCCTATAACTATGTTCCTGTAACTACTTGGTCGGAAAGCGGCTAATAAGGCCACCTTATCCCATCCCTGGTTTGACTGTAACAAGTGTAACTACGCTGCCACCTGCAGGTCAGAGATACACATGCCAGCTGTTTCTGTTCAGTTCTCTCTCATCCTGGAAGCATACTGTCGTGGAAGCATCCCTCACATTGAGGTCCTGAAGAAACAGGTATGACACACAGACACTAATTTGTTGTCTAGCTGTAAATTTGACTGTGGAACAATGGGGGCGCCAGATCTGTCCAATTGTGTTAGCATTATATGACTGGTGTCCCAAAGGCCACGTAACCTCACGTCATTTTTGCACACAATAATTGGTTGTTAGTCAAATTGTTAACCCATTTTCACTAATTGTATATAGCTTTTCAGTTCAGAATCAGTTTTCAATTGGCTTACCTGAACAAATAACAGTGAAATAGAATAAAAGGTAAAACTTGCCTGATTTAAATAACAGTGAAAATAGAATTGCTTTATTCTGTACTCCACTCTGTCACTCCAAGTTTAAAATTCCTCTGACAGGTCAGGTCAGGGTTATTTTTGGCAGTGTGACCTTTAACCCGCAACCTCTGACCTAAACAGAATTAGCCCTGACAACAGCACTACTGCCCGCTTCCTCCCTCTTCCTGTCCACCGCTATCCCGCCCCCTCTATTTCCTGTTATGGAGTTACAGTGAACACACAGTTGGGCATTTCAGAAAGCCCACGCTGTCATTCTGTCATGCATAGCATCAGTGATAACCAGAAGACCAATGTCTAACGGTGTTAATACCACATGCCCATCAGATGTCACTCCATTTTTACGTTTGCTCAAAGTTGCTTCCAGATAGCAACAATGTTCCGCCCACTGTCCTCTTTTAGGTGGATGCTCTAAGCAAGCTGAAGTCTGTGAATGAGCTGATCAAGCTGGGCAACATCAAGAATGTCCGTAGTAAGACCAAGGAAGCCATGCTCACTAAAGAGGCTATGATGACCTGCTTGAGACAGAGCGGCTACACAGAGACGCTGTCCGACCTGCACTCGCCGCTCAACCCCAGCGTCCTGCTGTCAGGAATCAAGTAAGAGCCGGGGGGGCCTGTTTAGGAAGGAGATTCTCATCTGGCAGGGGTGTTGACGGTCACATGATTTGATTTTGTTTGTTTTTTCTTTTCCTCGGGCTCACTCTGTTTTTCACTTTTCTCTTCCGTTTACTCCTTTCATTTCACCCCTCTGACCAGCGTGGAGAAGTGTCGCTACATGGACTCTAAGATGAAGCCCCTGTGGATCGTCTACAACAACAAGCTCCTGGGAGGAGAGAACCTGGGAATCATCTTCAAGAACGGAGACGGTGAGGAAGAGAGAGAGAGGTCATAGAGAGCGAGGGAGGTCAGAGAGAGGGGTCTAAACAGAAACGTAAGAATACTGAAGTATTAGGGAAAAAAAACGGCGGGAGAACAGGACGTAATGAGAGGAAGATGAGGTCACAATTAGAGGGATTGGGAATAATCAGGTTATTTTGGGGGTGTTTTTATCATTTTTTATGATACAACAGTGGTAGGAAGAGGCTAGGAAGACAGGCATGTTGGGAGAAGACAGAGAGGAAGGGCACAGGCAGCTGCCGAGCTGGGGATCGAACCCTCGTCACAAGGGGCACATGGTGTCCCGAGTCAGGAGGTTAGACTGCTACACCAAATTCTGGCACGTTAATCGTGTGACTGTGAATGGATGACTGAAAGACCATAATGGTGTTCCTTTATCTGTCTCCAGACCTGAGACAAGACATGTTGACCCTGCAGATCTTGCGGTTGATGGACCTGCTCTGGAAAGAGGCCAATCTGGACCTGAGGTGTGTAAAAGTGTTGTCAGAGGTGATGTGAGAGCGTGTGATGTGTGAGGGCATGTCCTCCGACTGACTCCGTCTGTGTCAGTCAAGCTTGTTTGTTCCTGCTCTCCGTGGGGAAGGGGAAGCGATGCGATGGGATGTAAAGAACAGGGGACCATAATCACCCCCTGCTAGCCTGACCTCTGACCCCTGACTTCCATACACCCAACCCCACACACAGTCACCGGGTCCTCATCCTAATCAAAGCCACACACACATCTATGTGTGACACATCTGGATCAAAGCAGAGTAGGATTGTTTTGACAGTTGAACTGGGGGTTGTGTCTTGGGTCACAGGGACAGAGGATGAGGATGATAGGAAGGCATTCCAGTCGCATCGGTCACACACGTTTACGAAGTGTTGTTAGCCGTGCACGTGTTTCTGATTCACACACTAACCTGTTCTAACCTGAGGCCGCAAAACAAGGAGTTTACAAACCTAACTCAGGCCTGACTTAAAGCTTTTAAGCTTGTCAAATATTGGCTTTGGATTGTATGTGTTTAGTTTGTCTTTTCTGCATGACTAAAAGATCATATAGGTTAAGTTGTTCAAGATAACAATGCATTTCAAAATAGCAGTCTTTATCATGGTATTTAGATCAAAAGTACAGCATCGTCACCCTAAATACTTAACTTTTCTTCTAATACTGACAGTATCTTAGCCACTTTGCACTGCCCTCTAGTGGAGATAAAGCAGCACAATGCACCTCACTGGTGAGATGAAAAATGTCCTCACACAAACTGTCCCCGCAGGATCGTGCCTTACGGTTGCCTAGCAACAGGGGACCGCTCAGGGCTGATTGAGGTGGTGTCATCCGCGGATACCATCGCCAACATCCAGCTGACCAGTAGTAACGTGGCAGCGGCCGCAGCCTTCAACAAAGACGCCCTACTCAACTGGCTGAAAGAAAAGAACTCTGGGTATGATGACGCTGAACATGTATTCCGACAGTTATTATTGACTGACATCTTTAAAGTCAACAGCTGTGAAGTGATTGTGCAAAACTAGTTGAGGCTTGTTTGGTTTCTATTTCTTGACTATGTAGAGATGCTCTGGAGAAGGCGATTGAGGAGTTTACATTGTCCTGTGCTGGCTACTGCGTAGCTACATACGTCCTGGGGATAGGTGATCGTCACAGTGATAACATCATGGTCCGCAGCACTGGACAGGTATTTTACCAGAGAAAATCCCGAATTACTAACAAGGATTTATTTCTGAGTTTGGGATGAATTTGTTACTGTGCTTTTTGTGTGTCTCAGCTTTTCCACATAGATTTTGGCCATATCCTGGGGAACTTCAAGTCCAAGTTTGGGATCAAAAGGGAGCGTGTCCCCTTCATTTTAACCCATGACTTCATCCACGTCATACAACAGGGAAAGACCGGCAACACTGAGAAATTTGGAAGGTGAGTTTCCCCCTTGTTATGACTCCAGCCTTCAGGCTTTGAATGCTGTCTGTTACCTAGATGTTATGAAGTGCACGTGAGGGCGTCTACATTTCAGTCAACTCAATGTGTGTATTCCCCAGCTTCCGTAATTACTGTGAACAGGCGTACCTGATTCTGAGGCGAAACGGGAATCTCTTTATCACACTGTTTGCTCTCATGCTGACTGCCGGGCTACCTGAGCTCACCTCTGTTAAGGACATCCAGTACCTAAAGGTAACGCACACAGACAGATGAAGGAAGTCGCTGGCCACGTCACATGAATATATAAAGCTTCCCAATTTGTGTGTGCAGGAGGTTTTCTGGTGATAATTTTTTGTTTAATCGCTCCCCTTCTGCAGGACTCCCTCGCCCTTGGGAAAACGGATGACGAGGCCCTGAAACAGTTTCGTCAGAAGTTTGACGAAGCCCTGAGAGAAAGTTGGACAACTAAAGTCAACTGGATGGCGCACAACGTGGTCAAAGACAACCGCTCCTAGAATAGACAAACACCATACCCTGGAAACGAGGGTTAAAGATCAGGAGTCGAGTCATACTGAGGTCTACAGGGCTGGGACAACGGTGGAACACCGGGTCAAGGTGTTGTTAAGGGGTGAAGACGAGCCAGGATTGGGTTTGGCGCTGCAAAGAAGGGAAGCTAGAGGACCAATGTAACACACACTCACACTGAACACACACATTCAGGCTTAAAATCCCTCATCCTTTTGTCATTCCACACATAGCATTGTAGCGGCTGTGTGCCACCAGACATTCAGCTGTCCCATTGACTCTTGATTATGTGACAAATCTTTGGATTTGTGGGCAATACGATTGCGAGTTTTGCACGTGCTCAGTGGGAGTTTGAGCCCGGCACACGAGGAACGATTGTGGCCTCTTCGACCTGCCCTGTTTCAGAATGGAATTTCCCCACAGAGTTAGTACTGGACCTAACCAATGGAGAAGGGAACGGGGAGGATTTCATCTGCCGTTGTGTTGGACTAAAAGGGAGAGGTCCGGGTTGGCCACACCCACTCCGGGCTCTAAAGCAGTCTGACTGACAGAACACATAAGGAGTGGATGTCTAGATATAGAGGACAAAACGTCTTAACCCCATGTCTTAAAATGATGCCGAAACATGCACACGGACAGAGGAAATGCGTCTAATTGGATTTTGCGCATCGCAAGGCCTCCAGTTTTTCTTGAAAGCGTGCCTCAAAACTGTGGGAAGATTGTATTTGTTTTATAAAAAAACATTTACTATGTTTATTTTATTGCCATTTAACATTTGCCCTGAGATGTACGTATATGTGCCAGACTACTTTACTATTTCTGAGAGAGTAAAGAGAGAGAGTGAGAGTGAGAGAGAGAAAGAGAGAGAGAGAGAGAGAGAACAGTTTTGGGTGGTAGAACCATTTGGGTGCCTTCCAGTAGTTATTAGCTAACAACCTAAACTAATGTGCATGTGCACTCCACTGACTCTTTCCTTCTAGTAGCTAGCTAGCTACTTCCCTCACAGTAACCTTAACAGGGCTGTGGGAGAACAATTCTTAGCAAGTTGTATACAGTGTGGTAAAAAGTACTAAGTAAAAGTTCTCTGCTGGTTTCACCTGTTTTGGGAAGTTCCTAATTACAACCTCAATGACCAGGTCAGCTGAATATCTAATATCTATCTCATTTTTGTGTACAGTAGTTAGGAAATACCTTTTCCTGGTTATTTTGGTTTTAGGAAATTCCAAAAACAGATTAACTCAGCTGAACCCACAAATATATTTTTACACTGTACTTACAACTCTGACTGTATAGAATAGGATCATGTGGTTGTGAGCTTTGTCATGCATGTGTCGCCACTAAATACACTATCCAACTAAAATCCGGATTATTATCATAATTCTTATTGATCCTACTTAGGTTATTATTGCTTTTTTAGTTGGAGGAAAACATTTGTCAGGTTTAAACTACTGATTATACCCCCATTGATTCTATGGTTTAGTTTAGGAGAAGACGCACCGGCGGGGGACTGAGTTTGACAAGGGCCAAACAGAGCAGTGCGATGTAGCGTCGCAACTTCAGCTTTTGAGAACGTTTGTGAATCACACCATCAAACACTGGAACCATTTTAAAGTGCAAAAAGGTTGAGAGATGAGGCTTAAAATGTTTGAAACTAAAGCCTTATATCCTGCTCTGGAATGTCAACATTTCTATAGAATTCCTACCATCTAAAAATATTGTCGTTTTTTGAAACACAGCAGACACAAAGGTCAACACTTTCCCGGAAATTAGTATTACTATTTCATTGTGTTTTTGTCTTATGCCATGTTTATGCTCCTAGTTTCCACTAGGAAATGTAACTTTGATGTCGGAGTTGCAGATGACAAACCTGTGAAAATGCTGTTAACCATGTTTCTGAGTTATTTCACCACTGACCTTTTCATTTTTCCAACCAAAAAATGACAACAATTCTTTTCAATATAACATAACTCATAGTACCTCACAGTTGGCGATTTTAATCAAGCTACCTAACATTTTCAAAATTAGTAAACCCATCAAGCTAAATAGAATCTTATCGGTAGAGAAATTCTCCTGACTTTCAAAGCACTTCAACCATTGATGTCGGTCAGTCATACCGCTTCCCAGTTCCCATTTCCTAAAAGGATGTGAAGGTAGCCCGACATATACACCTGCCTGTGGATATCACACGTGGTGATTCCAATCACTAAACCTCATAAATGACATGAACCATATTGAATAAACATACTGAGAAATAACTGAAGCATGTAACGGTCTGTTTAGGACGAAAACAAAGAGAACCTTCATCATTTAATAGTTTGTGTTTTAATTCATTTGTTAAAAAATTGAATGTTTGCGCAAAAGAAATGTGCTGTTTTTTAACTCAGTTTTTTATCAGCAGAAATGGGCAGGGTTTCAGACTTGTGGGAGGGGTCTGCCAGCAGAGAGTGTGACCCTGCAATTGAATACTACTTGCGTGTTTTGTCATGAGGTGCATCCAGCATCTCTGTCTGATTTGTGCAATATTGGTAAAGTCTACATATATAATGCCAGAGTCTGTAATGCATGTCACTGTGGGCTAAGTGTGATGCTGCTGTACTTCGCACCGCTAGCCTTCTTAAGCCTCTTAGACACTGAAATGTACAGGCTTTTATTGTTTTACTGTTTTTTCTTTTTTGTTTTGTTTTCATAGGAGTTTATTAAAGTTATTTTCCATGGAATGGCATTTTTCGTTTTTGTGCGTGTGCGCCTGTGTAGACTTAGTTGTGGCTCACACGTAAGGTCAACATCTTATTGTATTCAGGTCTAAGAATACAGATTCAATAAAAATCAAGAATTTCAATACCTTCCCACTTTGCACAACAACCATTCGAAGTTGGATTAAATTGTGCTGCAAAATAGCCTGGGGACATGGGAACAGATCTGAAATAACCAACTGACTATGTGGATTTTCCCTATCAACACACAATGTTTAAAAGACATCTTTGTCCTTGAACGTGTGTATTTTAAAGTTTTGTGCCCTCTGGGACGTTAGTCATTTTGTGCCATGCTTGATGGTTGATTGGTGGCAGACTTAATATGTAAAATGAAAAGGCTTTGTGACCATCCAAACACACTACTGGTCAAAGGTTTTTGAAAACCCATAAATATTTTTGTTTTGGTAGAAATTGATAACTTCATTCAACAAGGTGCCATTTAAATGTATCAGCAATTATAGTCAAGACATGATTTATTATGGAATAGCTAAAGGTTTCATCATTAAGACAGTATATTCCAATCTGTTTTGATGGATAATATATTAATTCAAGGACTCCAACAGCCACGCACTTCCCAACAGAGAATAGTCAGGGGTGGTTCCAAGTCCTAACATCACTGCCATTACACAGATGCATCTGTTTAGTTACTATAGCAACAGACTTTTCACCTCACAGATGTCTAACACAGCCACCCTATAAAACCATAACAAATTTTCACTTTGGCTAAGAAATTCGTTTCAGCCAGAGAACTCAACAATGAGCCAGACGCATGAATTTGTCAAAAGGGAGGGCACGGGTATATGATGATGTGATTCAAGGAAACACCTTTTCAGTAGTTGGTTGTGGCAAAAGTATTCATTGCAGACACAGGTCCTAGAAGAGGGCTAAAATTTGTTAATGAATTAATAATTGACTGTTTGATTATTTAAACATCTTTACCCGTTTAAATAATAAATATACAAAACAGGTAGATGAAAGGCTACTACATGAACATTGCTCATGAAATACTTTTCAAGGGATCCCCAAAAAACCTTTGTTAAACCAGGGTGCCCGCCTATCAAAACTTGTCCCTTGTCTAAGTCGCTCAAATCCTTACACTTGCCCATTTTTCCTGCTTCTTTATTTTGTCTTTAAAGTTGATGTGTTAGAAGCAGGATATATGGGCAAGAGAAAGGATTTGAGCGAATTTGACAAGGGCCAAATTGTGATGGCTAGACGACTGGGTCAGAGCATCTCCAAAGATGCAACACTTGTGGGGTGTTCCTGGTCAGCAGTGGTCAGTACCTATCAAAAAGGGAGGAAAAATGGTAATCCGGCGACAGGGCTCATTAATGCACATGGGGAGTACCTTCCAAGGAAGGAAAAATGGTAAACCGGCGACAGGGCTCATTGATGCATATGGGGAGCGAAGGCTGGTTCGTGGGGTCTAATCCAACAGGCGAGCTACTGTAGCTAAACTTGCTGAAAAAGTTCAAGCTGGTTCTGTTTGAAAAGTGTCAGAACACAATGCATGGCAGATTGTTGCATATGAGGCTGCTGTTTTGGTGGAAAAAGGAGGACCTACACAACATTAGGCAAATGGTCATATTGTTATGGCTGATTGATGTACTTTCCTATGTAAAAAGAAGGAAAGTCTATTTAATTTCCAAAAAACGACTTCATTTTGGTCACACTACAAGATTTATGAACACGTGTCGTCTCTGGCCAGGTGTGTTTGTATGTGTGTGTGTTTGTTAATATATGTGTTCATGTGTATATGCATAATAGGCTGCATGTGAATGTTTGGGTGTGTACCTTGCAAATACGTTTTTTATTATTACAATTGTGACCAATGGTGCTGGTGTTGTCAGTTGTTCGAGCCTGACTAGGTTTTTTTATAACTTCACACAGACCTCCAAATTGGCATAGCGCTGCATGGAATTTGAGAAGTCAGATCATCTACCTTGCCACGTCGCTCTCCAGCGACTCCTTGTGTGAAGATCGGGTGCCTGTAAATTTCATTGTGGAAGTATAGTCGGTGAACGTAATCATCCTCTACATAATCTGACCAAAGTCTTCCATGTTGGATAAGCAGTGTGAAAAGAATCGGCGGCTCTGCGACATGATTGGATGAACCATGTGAGCGCCCTTCACCATCCCGCATCTGTCACGGTGGGGTTGCAGAGCTGCCAACGTAGCAGTGTTAGTGGTGAAAAATGGGACCAGACCAGTTGAGGGGAGAATAATAATAATACAAATAAATTAGTTGAAATGGTGCAGGACTGGTCTTGGTGTTGTTCTTGTTAGGGCAGGACTGGCATCTCTTCCCCTTGTTTCCAGTAGGCAAAGCTGGATGCATATGACTATGTACAGGTTAAATCTAAACCAAATACAATAGGAGGCTTAGTATAAAACTGAAGAAACCATTTTCCTACCACTTTTACAGATAGGTGAAATACACAGATATAAAATAATACCAATAATGATGATAATTTAAACATTCTTTTGGAGATCTTTCTAAGGACTCCCTACAATAGCCCTCCTGAACCCAGGTTGAATACCCCTGTAATCTATGTGATAATATGGTTATAGAGATAAATGTATGCCTGCACTTGGTACACTATTTGATTAGTTAAAAAATGAAACACTTTTACACAAGCACACTGGGAGTTTATACAATAAGACAGCATTATGACTCAAAGTTACCATGAAATTGGGGCACCATTGTGGGTAAAACTGGATAAACATAACATCAAGGCTCTTGAATTAGCATTAGCTCAGTTTCAATTGTCTTATGACTACCAGGAATGACCAGAAGATGGAGCCATTGTTCTTCCTTTGCTTTACTAAAGCAATAGAAAAAACTACAATATAATTACATGTCATTCACACTGCTAGGCAAGGCATGGAGGTAGGTCATCATTATAGCGTGAAACAGTGTCAGGTTGGCACTATAGACTGATACTTACATACACAAACAGCACTGTTTGCTTCAGAAGAATGTCCTCTTTCACAGGAAATAACCAAACATGTCTAAGTCATACTGGTCATTCCAGAGAAATTAGTAACATCCTGCATGCACCTATTGACAATTATGGTCATCAAATGTCTTTAGTTAGGACTTCTGTTGGTTGTCAATACAGAAATGTAATTGGTTCTGTTTCTCTTGTGAGTCATGCGCATGTGCAATGCTATATAAATACTAATATTTGATATGAATTTGATTATCCGCAATAATGTCTAATAATAATAATTAGTTTAATTTATATAGCGCTTTACAAGAACCCAAAGCACTTTACACATTGAGGGGGAAAGCCCACCTCATCCACTGCCAATGTGTAGCAAACACTTGGGTGATGCACAGCAGCCATTTTGTGCCAGAACACTCACCACACAGCAGCTATCAGGTGGAGAGATGAGTAGTTATATATGCCAATTAGGAAGGAGGGGGATTACTAGATGGCCGTGATTGAGGGTTGGGAATTTGGCCATGACACCGGGGTTAACACCCCTACTTACAAATTGTGCCATGGGATTTTTAATGACCACAGAGAGTCAGGAAAGATGGCACCCTAGGCAGGGCACATGTCCCCATCACTGCCCTGGGGCATTGGGATTGATCTTTAGAACAGAGGGAAGAGTGCCCCCTACTGGCCCTCCAACACCACTCCCAGCAGCACTGGTCTCCCATCCAGGAAATAATCAGGCCCAACCATGCTTAGCTTTAGAAGCAAACCAGCACTGTACAGGGCTAACCTATGTAAAGTATTATTGAAATAGAAAATGTTCCTCATTTATAATTTCCCCCACATAGATTTTACCTTTGAAAATGTAGCTTACATAATACATCTAAAACTATAGACACTGCACCTTTAGTTTGAAGGCAACATGAATATTAGAAGTCTCATTGTTGCAGCCAAATGTGACTTGTGACATGAAAACAATGGCTTGGTCCCACTTCTGCATGATAGTAGTCAAAAAGGCAGCATCAAAGGTGACATCAATCCTGTTATCGTCCGCAACATCTACGCAAGACCAATCTACCTTTTTGAACGTTACAACAGGTCACCGTACTACCGTATATCTCACGAATTCCAGTTACCATAGAAACCATTAATTTTAGTGGACAGCCAACATAAACCTGTTAACCAGCATGTGACCAAATTACAAACAATTTTTGTTTTGCATAAACTGTGGTTAACCCACTACATTTGTAGACATCAACCGACATGCATTGGCCAAATTAAACTGTTTTTAAAATACTGTGTTAATGTATATTGTTTCATGAAAAGCATATGCCATAATAGTTTCAGTTGCCTGTCTGTCCTCCATCCATCTTAGTGGAGATGAGAAGCAAAGGGGAAAAAGGGAGGGGTGGAGTAGTCTGGATGTTAGGCGAAGGTACGCTAACTTGAGAGACGCTAGAGAGGTTACACTAACCCTTAACTTCTAATGCTAAACTTAACACCCATAAAATTTAAGTAGACTGGAACATTTATTTATTTTTTTGTCTCCCAAATAATATAGCAACACAAACAAACACACACACACATACTAGAAGGTAAATGTACAGGACCTCTCACTAGCAGAATAGAACCCTGCAGCCCAGGCTTGTTTGCCTCAAATACTAAGCTGAGGCTCTGCTGCCAGAAGTGGTATTGAAGGTCCAGTAAGGGGCACTCTTTCTGGTTTAAAAATCAAACCTCAATGGCCAGGCAGCAACGATTACATTGTGCTGCATAGGGCCATCTTGAGGAATGGTATATTATACAGCTGTCTTGATTCTGTAGTCAATACAGAGTCGAGTCACTAAATACTGTTTGTCCATTGTTAAAGATCAGATCAAATCATGACCAATTTAAGCAGAAATCCAGGTAATTTGAAAGGGTTCATCCCGCAAACACAGAATGTTCCCCTAATGTTCCCTTATGGTTCCCATTTGGTATTTTTTTGGGAACCAAACAAGAACATTCTAGGAACGTTCCCTGTAGGTTATTTTTAGGTTTAATTTTGTAACCTAAGGAGAACGTTCTGGGAGTGTTCCCTGTAGGTTGTTTATAGGTTCTATTGTTCGAGTAGGTTCCCAGAACGTTCCTCTAACCTTAAGGGAACGTTCTATTTATGTTAAGAAAACTTTCCTGGGTCACCAATAGGGAACATTCTGGGAATGTTCTGGGAACCAAAAACTAACGTTTCCAGAATGTTCCCAGAACATAAAATTGTTAGCTGGGCACATACTTTTACTTGCCACTATGATTCATAACTGTGACGCTAAACTGGTAGACGAAGTAATGGAAACACCACATGGAAAGGACTGTTATATTGAAGTAACAAAATCACAATTACAAGAGCTGCAGATGTCACATTAGGTTGAATTCCAATTAGCAGTACATAATAATGTGACAGTTCGGACAATTACCGCTTTGATATTTGAGTTTTCAACATGAGGCATCTAACTGAGTTCCAAAGAGGCCACTAAATCAGTTTTATTATTAAATATTTAAAGATGAACAGTTAGGTATTGGAGCCTTTTATACATTGTCGTGTTTCTTTAGAAATAAACAATGGACAAATAAAGTCTTTAAACGCTTCAGATGTAAATTTATTTGCCGTCAAAGTGATGTCAAAATGAATGGGAGTCTATGGAATGCTATTGGAAGGTGGCGCCTTGTTGGCCTTAGAATCTCCTCATAGGAGGTACGCTTTCCGGATTCTCGCTTACCCCCTTGGTTTTGGCATGGACATGTAGTAGGCTGTATTTTGTTGATGATGTGACTGTGAACAAAAGCAGCAGGATGAATTATGAAGTGTTTTTTTCCCCTTTACGGAAGGAAATGACATAGTAATGACAGGGGTATTGGTATCATTCTAATTATGATTGATTTCGGTATAAAGGTAAAAGAAAATACGTAAGTTTCAAGTTTAGATAAGATATATTTTCACGTGTGTTGCTTTGAGTTTTTGTGCATTCGGATTGTTTGATGTAGGCATGCAATGAACACAATGGATTTTTCGAATTTAACATTTACAATTTCCTCTGATATAGGCTACACACGGTTCCTATATGTGCAATTCCTTGCTATGTGTGCAATGTTACAATATTAATGCTATCATATGAAAATGTATAATGCATATTTACAAATGGGTCTTTAAACGTTTTATTACCTCGGATCTTGCCAGCATCTGCCCCTTAGCAACGCACCTGACTTTCAATGTCATTTCGCCAATCGTCACTGACTTTTTGTTTGTCGTAAATAAACTTTTATGACATTTTGATATTTTTTTATAATAAGGTAAGTGTTATTAGAGAAGACAGGGTTTCTCAAATCCGCTTGCACGAAGCAACATGGGTTTCCACGTGAGGATGCCGATTATTTTATATAAAGAGACTGCTAAGTGTTCTCGACCAATGAAATGTTGTTGGTGTATTTCGTAACATTTTCCATGGAAACCACGAGCTTACAGCCAATGAAATAAGAGTTGGTGAAGAAACATGGGAGGAGTCTGAATCGAGGTCACGCTTCGAGCTTGTGGAATCGACAGTAGGCCAAACTGTGGAACGATCGTGGTCTAGTGTGTCAGACTGTCTGCTTTCAGTGTGTCATATTTGCAATTCTAGATGGTAAAGTAATTAAACTGGCCGGATTCTCCACAAACGGGTGTAGATTATACGTAAGGATATAGCATTCATTTTGAGACCACAGGTAGGTTTTATATTAGTCTGTTTAATACAAAAATATGTTGGTTTTATATTAGTCTGTTTAATACAAAAAGAAGTTGCATAACCAATAGTTATGCGCATGCGTGTATATTTGTTCTAGTTTCAATACCAATTGCAATATACAAAAGTTTAATAAAATGATTTACTGTTAACCACTTTAAACATTTCAAATGTTAGGTCTTGATGAAAGGTAGTTATTTATTTATAGCGTTTTTTGGTATTATATTTTTTAAGTTTAATCTTTTTGAGAGTATTCAACGAAATCGCAATTTTTACATAACTGTGTCAGTATTTCGTTCAGCCGATTACAGGTCAGCGTACATGTTGAGCTGAACACCAGGTCATTGCAAGTTATGCTGGGCGTCAATACGCGTGTGTCATATTCTTTTTCTGTAGTGTCGAGATTTTGGATGTAAAATATAATGCCTACCGTAATAAACGTGGTGGTGTGAATTCTGAATGCTGATTGACTGAAGGCCGTACGTGGTATATGTGAAAATATGCAATGCGTATGACATCACATCACGTTTTATTGCTCTGATTGCTTTGGAAACTAAATTATGTCGGAGGTTTATGATTGCCAATATACCACCGCTGAGCACGGCGTCCAGGTAATGTGTCTGCCTAGAACCAGCCCTTAGCACAGTATATTGGCCACATACGACACCCCATCGTCTATTGCTTTCCTATTACTAAACAGGATGCATTATACTGAAGTGCATTACTACAAGTGATCATCTTGTTAAATATTGTTTAATCTGATGCGCTGTACATTAATACACGAACTACAGGGATGTAATCTATATTGTGATGATGAAATGTATATTCTATAAGTCTCTAGGCAACTTTAATTATATGTAAGGCTTTAAAAACAAGCCTTATCGTGAAGACGTAGATAAATGTGTTCATTTTTAAATAAATTTAGAACATATTAACTCAAATCAAAGGTGCAACGTAAATAATAAATCACAGAGAAATTTGACTTTTAATAATAGGCTAACAGTGTGGGTACACGTCAGTATTGTTATTTCAGTCATGCTCCATTGTAAAGTGTGCATATTTTGAAAGTCACTTAACCAGGCAAGGAAGTATGTTGCATTTAAGCCATTTTATAATAAGTTGTTTCATCCATACGTTAATTATCATGCATGTATTTTGCAAGTAAATGTACATTAGCAACAAGTCAAGACAAAACTACTTAACACAAGATGGCTTCATGGCATGCTACACACTTTCTTGGCTCGTTAGGTCTTTAAAATATGCATACTTTACGATGGAGCATGACTGACTTGTACCAATAGAGCCATCCATGTGGCTTAATGATACAAGTCAGATGCATAGAAGGGTCCTCAGACTAGGAACCAATGACTGAACTGTAACCCATATGGCTGTGTTGTGTAATACCACAGATTGATCAGGGCTGCTTCTGAAACTGCTTGACCAAGGGGAGGATCATACAATCTTATAAGCTCATGTTTCATTTGCTTTAGCGTTTTTATGTTTTGTAATGTATGCAAGTTTTATGGTTAAAACAACTGCTCTATTGGCACCTGTGGAATAGCATGCCCACTCCAACTTTTTCAGCCTGTAGCTAAAATTGAAGTTAGAAATTCAACCTCAGTGTATGTAAATGTCTGACTTAAAATTTGTGTCTACCTTTAAAAGCTCTAATGGTTTAAAGTCAAACTAACCATTACAATGTGTGCACAATCACTAGGCAAGTTGTATTCTTGAGGATTTCTTTTATTTTTGAACAACTACAGTGCTCTTGGTCAATTCAAAATATAAATAGGACTACACCACAACCCTGAATATTTCTAAAAGTGAGGTCTTGGCTTTATTTAGAGAATATTTATGTGTGCACAATTGTTGGGCAACTATTAGTGTGCAGAATATTTATGCAAATAAAGGAAAAACAAAAGGTTTTCCATCTCACTTGTTGATTTCCATCTTTTAAAGTGAGAATAATAAACATCCATCCATCTTCGTCCGCTTATCTGGGGTCGGATCGCGGGGGCAGCAGCTCCAGCAGGGGACCCCAAACTTCCTTTTCCCGAGCCACATTAACCAGCTCTGACTGGGGGACCCAGAGGCTTTCCCTGGCCAGTTTGGAGATATAATCCCGCCACCTAGTCCTGGGTCTTCCCCGAGGCCTCCTCCCAGCTGGATGTGCCTGGTACACCTCCCTAGGGTGTACACAAACAACTAGAATAATAAACAAACAACTTAAAATGGACAAATTTACATTTCGGACATTTCAAAACCAATCAGTGACCAATACAGCCACCCTTCTTTTCAACAGTCATAAGCCTTCCATTCATGGAGTCTGTCAGTTTCTTGATCTGTTGACCCTCAACTTTTTGTGCAGCAGCAACCACAGCCTCCTGGGGCGCAGATGGCTCAGTGGGTAGGGAGTCAGACTAGTAGTCAGAAGGTTGCCAGTTCGATTCCCGACTGAGCCAAATGTCGTTGTGTCCTTGGGCAAGACACTTTACCCTAATTGCTCCCAGGTCGTTGCTGTAAATAAGAAACTGTTCTTAGTCAACTTACCTGGTTAAACAAAGGTTAAATAAAAAAAATAAAGCCTCCCAGACACTGTTCAGAGAGGTGTACTGTTTTCCTTCACTGTAAATTGACCGTTTAAAAAAGGTCTACAAGTTCTCATTAGGATTTGTTTCAGGTAAGGAAGGGGGCCATGTCATTATTCTTTTGTGTTTGAGGATTGGCTATGCCAATATGCACTGCCTTTTGCAGGAGGCGCGGGGAAAGGTAGACAACCCATGGTCAGGCTTGAACCCATGACCATCATGACATAGACTGTAGTGCAATGCCGCAACTTAGCCCATTATGCCATGTGGAACACCGTAGACTGAAAATTTGACTGAAAGCATCTTAGTAATTTTTCTGTTCAAAGAAATTCAAAGGTCCTAGTCAATTTGTTCCTGTGTAAGACATTTGATGGCTGGTTCTCTGTTGTTAAAGAGTTGTTAGCAGTTTCCTTATAGGATATATTTAACTCTGAGTTTGTAATTCAATAGTAGAAGAGTAGAATGCTTTTGAACCTGGTGACCTAGGTCACTTCTATTTACTTCACTTCTTTCAACTCAACTTTGTATTTGTCTTTTCCAGTCCACAACGGCAACATGAGGAAGATAACGTAACATCTTGCCTGTCCTGGGGACTTAAGAAGCCGAGTCCAAGTGGTACCTATCCTCAGCTTTAGAACTGCGTGAGGGATAAAGAGAAAAGCGAGTTCAAAATAAAAAGAACAGTGTGGTTCCCCCTGTGGACTCATGTCTCAACTGCACTTCATGTCTGATTTCGGGGGGGAGGGCGTGGCCGAACTAGAACCTGAGCTAGGATTGGCTTCTGAATGCAGTGACAGCAGCCATGACCAACCGGCCTTCCCGAGCTTGCCCCATGATGACTGGAAACGGCCACACCCGGCACTGCATGAGGATGTTGAGATGGGTGGCAGCGGTTCTGGAAGCGGCACAGAATCCCACGGCAACGAGTCCCATGGAAACGATTCCCATGGAAACGAGTCAGTGGGCAGCTCCAATGGCCTTGGCAGCTCGGTTAAAGATTCTGCATTGCTGGAGTCATCTGGGAGTAACAAGAGGTGAGTCCTCGATGTTCTAATGCATTATGGGTTACAGTATCTCCCTATCATCTTCACAGTGGAAAGACCCTGCTTTAGGAGAATAGGTTCACGCTTTTGTAGGTTTTCCTTAAGAGGGCCATGCTATACCACACACCATGGGTTGGATTGTGTTCCCATTTATCCCCAGCAGAACTAGTCAGGCTATATAGGAGGAGAAAAATACCAAGTACTCTCTTTGGACAAAGCAAGTTGCAGGGGTTATGAACAGAATGAATTTAACAGCCAATGTTCATTCTTTTCTTTACTTGAATTGATGCATCTCCTTGAGGATTCTATATAGATTTCTCCTGATATGCACTTGTGTATAATGATTTTAATCATTATATTTCTTATGTTTTCATTTGAACAGAAATTGCATTGTAGCAATTGTGGGTCCATCTTTGATAATTATTCTGCATTTCCGATGGTGTTTTGTGTGTTACAAACAACACAAAATTGTGTAGGAAATTTTTACAGCTTTTTAATCAGGTCTCTGAAAGAGGAAAGTATCCTACCGTTCTTACCAGCAAATGACTACAAAGTGCCTATTAAACAGTAATAGTATTTCAACTATTAAAATGAAATACTTCTCTATGCAAACAGTTGAGTGAATCAGACAAGTTGCTGTGGTATTGTTGTTATACCTATCATTTAAAATTTATATTTTCTGTTGTTAAGGCATACAATTGTTTTCCTTGCTCTATACAGCGTTTTATAGTATATGTTGGCTGAAGTTTAAATGAATGTACCATTGATGCTTGAGTCAGCAGTAACAAACGTAGCCACTTTGCATTGCCTTACTAGCCTATTTTTGGTTTGTTTTGCAGCCATTTTGTTTTTTGAAGTGTTCATTTATTTGTTTTGTAGGAAGTTTTAACAAAATATCCTACTCAATTTGATCCCTTTTATTGCCTATGAGGGAGACTTTTATTCATGTACAGATGTATGGAGCTACATTTGTGTCTTTATATCGCAAACAAAACTTTTTTTTTTTCAAAAGCAAAACACATGTCTTAATCAAATATTATATAATTGCAAACAACATTTTTAGTATTGCAATCAAATGTTTTTATTTTAAAAACAACAACAAAAAACTTTGGTCATGTTGTGTAAACGTTTTGCTTGCAAGTAGAAAATTTAGCTTGCGAGTAAGAAAGTTTTGCTTGCAAAACACATTTTTTTGATGAACTCTTGACCCCATTCCTGTCGGCTTCCCCGTCAGTGAACACGTCAGTGTGCACACAAATAATACTGTGTGCAGGTCTTCAGAACCCTGGAAATCCAGAGTTCTCGCGAGAGCACAGTTTGAATTTGCTCAGCAAGTTACTCTGGCACCGAGTAATTCTGCTCATTAACTATGCCCTTGTAGCCGAGCTGCACCAATCACATCGGTGTATCTGATAGAGGCGTGCCAGAAGCGTGTGAAACAGATGACGACAGCGCTGCGACCTCGAAGTCATTAGTAAACATTGTAAGATCGCAATAACACCAGTTGTTTAAAACGGCTTTGGCCACTACAATGAACGAGTTAGACTTGGCTTTTTGTCTAAAAGAGGGACAGAAGACGGGGCTCGAATTGTTCCTTTTTAGGAAGGACGTTTTTGCTGTTTTTGCAAGAGTTTAATCTACTAGTTAGCTCCGCCATAGGTGCTTAGCGAAAAACCACTGGTGATAGGTCGTAGTTATATCCAATTGCGTACAGTGAGATTTTCAAATGCATACTTGGTGCCGCCCCTCGAGCTGGGTCATTTTCATTACTAGATCCCAG